>WWPM01024299.1:0-48356 GCA_023279145.1 Glomeris maerens | reverse complement strand
AGCCTGTACCCTAATCTGAGGCACATCCGGTTAACGGAGCGCGAAGTATCCCTGAACCGCGAAGTGCAATTGTTGGCCATCGACGTGCTGACGCTGCTGCTGGCCGAAGTGGCTTCCGTGGTGCGCGACAGCGGGAGAGGCTTCGCTTCGTACGTGGTCAGCCTTCTGGACAAGTGCAAGGTGCAGAAGACGATCCTGCACTGCGCGTTGGCCGGAGTGCAGACGGCTTCCGCGCCGGCCGCCAAAGACCCTGCCACGTTCACCGAGGCGATCGTGTCGTTCAACGACGCGGGGGAGTACGGCGAGACTTTCCACGTTGGGATCGTCCGCTTGCTTTTGGTACTGGTGGTCCTCGAGGATCAGCTGGCCGGTCAAGGCGCGGCCGTCGACCAGGAAGCCGCCAGGATCGGTGCCGAGTCGCCGACTTTCCCGAACCCGCCGAAGGCGCCCGGCGGCAACAACTGCGCGAGGTATCAACCCGGGGTGCCCATCTGCTCGCAACCGATGTTTCTTTCGGCTCTTCTGTCAGCGTTGAAGCAACAAAGGAGAAGCCATCTCCATCATCATTGGCTGGGCTTGGCGAACTCGGCCCTGCCGTTCCTCAAGAAGGCCCTTCCTTCGGTCGTAGTTCCGGTCGTGACGCAGCTCTGCCGCAATCTGGAGTCACTCGCTTCTTGCTACGTATCCGACTGCCCTTTTGGTGGGTAAGTGTCGTGCCGATTCAACGGTCGCTTGTCGTTAACCGGGATGATATTTACTTGATAGTCGTTTATGTAGGTCGAAGACGACGGGTGTTCAAGAGTCGTCGGTAGATGGGAAGTTGCCGGTCGACCACGTGGTCATCCAGCTGGAAGGTCTCACTACCGTAGTGCACTACTGCTTGCTGGACAGTAGCGTTACTAACGCCAGCAATAGCTTGGTGACCACCGTGGCTTCCCAGCCCAATTCCAGCATCGCCACGCAGGGACTGGTATCTGGTCCGAGCGCCAGTCAGATCCTCAACAACCTGATCAATGTTTTTGTGCCGGTCATACGGGTATCTACCTCGTAACCAATTTGAAATAATTCTATCCAATCAGTAGTCATTTGTTCTTTTGCCTGAATTTTACAGGAAGCGCAGGGGACTGCGGACGGGATCCTCGCCGACCCGCTTATGACAACGAGGCGAACTCTGCTGAGCAATTTGCCACGCATCGTGTCTAGCCTGGTCACAACTTGGGAGTTGGTTAGCAGGTCGCAGAGTTCGGCGCCTTCCGGGCACCCCTCGTGGATCATGGGATCGCCTAAGGCTCGTGTATATTATTACGTATATAGAAGGCACTTTGTAGTTTTATTGGGGGGGATTCGTGTCGAGAGAAATTTGGTTTGCGATTTCGCAGGTAGTGAGACAGCACATCCTCGAACTTCTCAGCCCTCTGTCGCATCATCACGGCATCAATTTCTTGGCCGCGGTCGCCATTACGTGGAATGACAAGCGAAGCAAGCCTAATTCGCTCAAGGGCAAAGAGGTGATCGTTGTGTCAGGGCTAACATGAAAACTCTTAATATCCGCTTGTTTATATTCATTTCGAGATGTACAAAAAAAACAGGTTGTTCCGAAATGCTCTCTCGAGCAGGCTGTGCTTGTGGAGTTGGTAGCATCCATCAAGGTGATGCCCGTCGATACTTTTGTGCAACTGGTAAGGCAAGTTGTTCGTCAACCGCCGCCGACCACGTCCAAGTCAAAAGTATAAGAGACCTTGCGGCTCTATAATGTCATTTTGGAATTTGCATCCTTTCAAGTTTCGGTTTCCCGTAGAAAATGCCCCTTGAAGTGAGCTTGCTGCAGCTTTTCTACTCTTACGTGTGTACGATGAGCGGATCGCACCTCGTGGAAGCTTGGAGCTCGCTTCTAGCCCTTCTTAAAGATGGCCTCCAACTCAACCTGTCACCGCCGTGCCTTTTTCTCCTCCTGGGGTGAGGCTTGCATACGCGGATCTTTTTTCCTTTCCAAGTACCTATGTGAAAAATCTGGGCAACATTGCAGGACTTTGAACGAATTTGTCCAGAGAACGCCCCTTCTGGAGGATAAAAAAGACCAAAGGGATCTGCAGGTTTCTTTGGCGCAATGTGCAGATGCTAAATTGATGCCTTAGTGTTACTAGCGAGTAAGAAGACGACATTTTGGCTTTCAGGATATCGCTCAACGATTGGTGGAGGTTTGCACGACGATCGCGGGGGCAGGACTGGAGCAGACCACTTGGCTTCGGAGAAACATGGCCGTGAAGCCGGGTCCTCAAGCTCATCCTGACGATAACGATCAGGATTTGGAAAGTGAGACTATTTTTTTTTTAACTCAGAATGGCAGAGATATAACCTGAAGGATATGTTTCGATGCGCGTTTCTAGGAACGACTCTTGCTTCTTCCGACGCTCCGGTGATTTCGGTATCGGAGGCAGCAACTTTACCCTCGACTACGGGCAACGTGAAATACAGCGTTCAAGCTCTGTCGATTCTTGCTGAAGTGTGTCACGAATTATGTTTTTTCAATGAGAATAAATGAAAATTGGTGTGTCGATGCTTATTTAGATCCTGGCGCAGTTACTGGACGTGTCGTTCGTGAGCGACGAGAAAGAAAAAGTGGTGCCTGTCCTTAGCGCTTTGATGTACACGGTCACGCCTTACCTTCGTAATCATAGGTCAGCGTTTAATGAACTTACTTACGCTTTGCTCGTATTGATGACTTTTTTTCTTGGCCGTTTTCAGCGGTCACAATGTTCCCAGTTTCCGGGCCTGCTCGCAGCTTCTCGCCAACCTGAGCGGCTACAGATACACTCGGAAAGCTTGGCGAAAGGACGTCTTCGAACTTCTCCTTGATCCGGCTTTCTTCCAGATGGACATCCACTGCCTAAGGTCGTGGAAAATCACGATAGACAACTTGATGACGCATGACAAAGCGACGTTTCACGATTTACTCGGTTAGTCGTTGTCATTCGATGTTCTGTATGGTTTGTTAAAAAGAAAAATAAACTGGAATTGCAGGGCGCGTGATCATGCCCCAAGCCGGCACGCTGAATCTGTTCAGCAGCAAGGAGCAAGAATACGAACTGCGAGCGCAACTCCTGAAGCGCTTGGCTTTCGTTCTCTTCTGCAGCGAAGTTGACCAATATCAAAGTTCCCTTCCTGATATTCAAGGTGTGTATTTTATGGGGGGAGAACGGTTCTGTTTCGCGGATCGATTGCTGACGGTATACGAATATACAATCTTTAGAGAGGTTATCGGAGGGTCTTCGCCTTCAGCAGGTGCCCGCACTGCAAGCTCAGGTTTTCCTCTGCTTTTACGTGTTACTGCTGAGGATGTCTCCGCATCATATTACGTCTTTGTGGCCCGTTATAATCACCGAAATGGTAAAATTTGTAAAGCGAGAGAGACTTCCGTACTGTTTAATGTGTGAATTACAGGGTTTCTGTATTTTCATTTAGGTTCAGGTTTTTCTGCAGATCGAGCAAGAGCTTTGCAAGGAAAGTGAAGAATTCAGGTACGTGTAATCGATACTGGGAATATCGATGAGTTTAATGGACAATTGTGTATTTTAAGTCATCTTTATATGTAATCAGACACATTTTAGTTTGCCAACTTTATTCTGAAGTAATTAATTAGCCATTACTGTATGCGTTTAAATGTATGTTAACACTAACTATTATTGTGTCGATTTACCTTGGTATAACAACTCTTCCCAACTTTACAAATAGTGCGCATAACAGAGCAATATTAACGGGCTATTTTATTTGATCAACTAACGGTTGACGGGTAAACTTTTTCCTTTCAATCCGGGTCGGTGCGTGACGTGTTGTAACTTGTTTGTTCATTTTTCCTGTCCATGTGTGCCATAATTAACAACGTTGGCTGGTACAACGGCGGGGCTCTTTCTCTCTCTCTTTGTAGGCAGATGCACAGGTATCTAATCCATTATGTACATATTTGTCTTCATCGCTTGCATGCTTGTACTCCGGTCATCTGGCTAGTAACTTGGGTTTATTTTGTCACCCTGCTAACCGGTTAACAGTTTTGTTAAAAGTTTGTAGACCCGAGTAGCCTAAGTAGATGCGGTGCCGCCCAATAATATGCAAGTGTAATTGTGGTCCAAAAACGAAAAGCACTTACATATTCAAGACAAAAAACCATTTAAACTGAAACGACTTGGTGAGTTTGAGCCATCATAACAGGAACTTGTAGCGCAGAGAAATTATTATTGGGCGGTGGCCTTCAGTATGTTGTTCGGTGTGCGTGACATATCTAGCAAGTGTCGTGCTCGCAATTTGGTATTTGTGTTGGTGGTGGCAGCTCACATCTGCAACGTCTGTCCACACTGGATTCCTCTTGGGTGACGAGCAGCAGTAACGGTCTGAATGCTCACAGTCACCCGGCGTGGCTCCAACTCTACCTGGCGGTCTGCAGGCTCTTGGACCTTGCCGTGGCCCTTCCGGCAGACCGGCTACCGCAATTCCAGATGTACGGTTATACTCTACTGAAAGTTGGCGCGTAGAAATTTGGGCAAACCACTCGAACCCGCAAAAAAAATGAATTGTTGTTCTCGTTCAGTTGATTCCATGAAAAGCAAAATCCTTAAAGGCCATGTAAAGCCTAGTATTCATCCTAGACGGAAAGTGCCGGGAATCGCTCCCTTCAGGAAAATTTCGCCCGGGAATAAATGTGGTATTCAACCTGTGCATTTTTAGAGCGGGAATCCTTCCCGGTCAGCATTCCCGGACCTCATTCCGGCAGCTTTGGGAATGGGAAACAAACGGCGATTCCTGGTCTGAATATTTCATACACTTTACGATTTCCAGAGCGGAAAACCTTCCGCCGAGGATGAATACTATACTTTAGCCGGGAGAGTAGTTTCCCCAGTCTTATGTGCTGCGCATTATTGGGTGAAACAGTGGCTAAAAGAAAGCTGGTTTTGTTGGATTTGTTTTGAGAAGGTATCGGTGGGCTTTTGTCGGGGATCCTTCCGCTCATGTGCCGGCTAATGGGGAAGATGCGAACGGCGACAGTGCTTTGGACAACGGTCAAGTGCCTGATTTTGTGCCCCATGTAGTCAGGATATTACGACTAATGGATGCAAAGGTATCGAACAGTTTACATACTTTTAAGAGTATTCACTTTCCCGTGTGAGGTATGAAACGCAAGAATCTGATATAATGCGTAAACAGGCCCCTTGCAACGAGAGATTGACAACTGTACCGGGAAGACCGCTGCTCACGTTAACAAGGATTCATACGCTGATGGACCTCCACCCGTTTTTCCAGACTCTGACATCACGAAGTATGCACGTTGCGGACGTGCACGCGTCTGCGCGCGACGGCGCAAAAGTTAGATGCCCGTCGTACGCGGAGGAAGGTGCCGGTACGCCGACTAGTCCCGCTTCGGACCCCGTCGACGACCCGATGGCCTTCATCGAGTTCACCCTGGAATTCACTTTCCTCGAGCCACTTTCTTCTTCCACCGTACAGTGAGAATTTTACACCGTCTTTTCCCCGCCGCGCAGAAAAGGTACGACAATTGTTTGTTTTTTTCCCCCCGGAGAACCACCCGAAGAGCCTCGTTTGAAGCTTGCGTGTGGTTTCCGGTTCTGCGGACGACGATGGCAATCTATTTTACGAATTGTTTTATTGCTCGTTAAAGTGACGGCGATCTGGCACTTTTTAATTTGCGGCATCTATAGCATGCCACTGTCTGCAAATTGAACAGTGCTTTGTCCCTTGTTCAGATGTGTGTACTATGTTTATATACTTGGCCAAATATGTACATGTGAATTTGCCTTATTACATTTCCCCGTTTCTTAAAATATATTTCATCAGGTATTGACCAAATCTATTCGATCCGGTTCGAAATGCTCGGCAGTGCTCCGGTGTTGTAGAAAGCAAAAAAATAAAAGGTATATTTATTAAACATAAAGCCGATCAAAATGAGAATTTTTGCAACTTTAATATTTAATGCACTAGCCGTACATTCATTACGGGGTACAATTTGCATTTATTTTTGCATCTTAGAATTGAAAACTTACAATTACAAGCTCCTATACACAAACCTGAATTTATAGTTTACGGGGGTAACAATTTTGATTATGAAAAACAAGAATAAGATATTGCATTCATTGTGGATTAAAATTGCAATCGCTGTATATTTTGTGGCTAAAGACCCGGTTTTAGCGTTATTTTTTGCTATTTAGGTATAATGCTGCAGTAGAAATGTGCTACTTTCCGTACAATTTTGTGTTTTCAAAAACTATCTTCTGTTTTTTTTATAATTATTTAACAGAATATACATCATAATTGCAATTTTATTACATACAGGCTACTAATTATGTTTGCAAATGAGACAAAATTGTTAGTACGAACTCCAGAGCTCTACATTCCATAATTTGGGCATAACACAATGCAGGAAAGCACGTAACCTTTACGGTCAAATTAGAAATTGCCCTAAAAATAGCTTCTTTTTTTATCGCATTACTATCCCTATGCCGTGGGGCAACTTTCTAAGGACTTTCGCCCGATGCTGCGCTGCGTGATTGTCTCAGACGTGCTAATCCGCTTCCTGGGAAATAAAAGAAAATATATATTAATCCACAAAAACAACCATCATTCTTTATTTAAGTTCTATTAAAATGTACAAAAGTCCTTACTAAAAGTTTGGCCTTGCCGAATATTATTCAGCGACGCCAGCATTCGGATCATGAAAGAAGCCGGCACCGTGATGGTGTCTCGCGTCTCCTCCAGCATTACTTCGTTACGTCGAATAATCTGCCGATTTTTAAGTAATGTCGCAGTTTAGCAGCCGTAAAGGTGTTGCGTTAAAAATAAAAGCACGCACTTCGGCCGCAAACTTCTCGTCGAAGTTGGATTCTTCGCCGAGAGGAGCCCACAGTTTGATGTCGTAATCTATGCCGCTGGAAGCCAACACTGGTAATTTGAAAATTTTGTGGATGTGTATTAGTTATGATTATTCTTGGCAATTTTGTCGGTTTATGTTTTTTTTTTAAGGTGAGTGCACGCACCGGGGTCAAACGGATGAGGCTGAATGCAGTTGACCACGTGCTTGTCGGCCTCCATAACCATCACCAGGTCCGTAGTGTGTCGGTTCCAAACGAATATGTGACCGCAATCCGAGCCGCTCATCACGTAGTCATCTCCCCAGAAGTTAGACTCCTTGATCTGATAAAGGTATATGACATTTGAGACCCGAGAGAGCCGCAAGTGGAAATTGTTTCGGAAGTATTCCTTAACCAACACGTGTCGCATCTTTACAATTTATTGAACCAAATATGGGTAATGGGTAAAAATTCCAAATTATAGATTTATTGAACTTAGTATTGGAGCTTTGGTTTCAAATAATGTAAACATTTCTGATGAAGGATTCATACGTAAAAATGCAATTAACCATTGTGCGAGCGTTACGATGGCCGACGTATTTCCGGAGTAAAGTCGGTTCGGGAACATCTTGAACTGCGCGACAATCCCGCGGGACATCCGAGCCACCACACCGGTCCGTCAGCGAGTCTTTCATCGAACGTAGCATATTCACGGACCTATGCCTATACGAGATGCCAAACGAAGCTGAGAAATTTGCCTTTCTCACAAATCGAAAGATACCACGTCGTACCATCTCGTCCTTATGCTACCGGAATCTCTTTCGGATGTCGTCACGTGCGCCGCGCTTTCTTCGTCGCTCGACTCCAAACTACGATCCGCATGTTCGTCGTCGTCGCGCTCATCTTCACTGTCGTAGTCCGTGGGGTTCGAGTTCTTCGCCGTCTTTGAGTTATTAGACGTGCCGGGAATCGCGAGGTCCGCGTCGTCGTCATCGTCGTCGTCTTCGTCTTCAAACGCGTCGTCCGGAGAAGAGACCGCGGTGGGCGGTTCCGCCGAAGAGGTCTGTTCACGGTACTCTTGCGGCAAGAAGCTCACGGCGGACGGAGCGGAACTGGCAGCGTTCACTCGGATCGTGCCGCTGTTAACACCCTGAGGGTTGTAGTGGATGCTGACCGTTGGCTGGTCCAAGCTGATTGGAAAGAAATATAACGGTTATTAAAGTACAGTGCAGGCGGGTTAAAGAGCGACCTACTCCGATAAGTGAGAATCTCCTTCCAGTGACGACGGCTCCGGCACCGGCGATTTGGGCCGAGGAGGAACCGAAGGGCATCTGCTCGCGTCCGGAGTCTCCGAGTCGGAAGAGAAGTCCACGTGCGGTGGCAACGGGGAGGACTCGGCCGACATGGCGCCCTGGTCGAGATTCGTAGTAATAGCAGTAGTTGTTGTAGTGCCGGGAAGAGCGGAGGAAGACCTGACCGTGTCTTCGTGGAGCGCGGGGATGGGAACCGGAGCCGACGATCTCCTTCTGACCGCGGTCGCCGTCGCGGCTCGCCTCTGCTGCCTCGTCGAGTCGTTGAGCATGCGGATGAGTACGTCCGACACGTGTTGGATGAGGCTCACGTGAAGCACCGACCGCCTGCTTCCGTCTGCCAGTTCCAGGGGACAGTATTACTAAGATAACTGGTATATAATTAACTAGTTGGATAACTATACCTCGCATTTCACTTTCCGGCCGGGCGTTGGGCCCGGTGTCCGACCAGTCCCCTCGTAAACGGAGTCTCTTCATAGGCGGTGTCGCCGACCCATCTTTTCTTCCTGCCGAGGGACCCCATCCTGGAGATTGCAGGGTCCGAGGGCTGTTTGGCTCTCCACCCTGCGACACCGTACCGGTAATAAAATGTAACGAAATGAACGCGCAAATCTAAACGGATCTACGAGAGATCGACTCATTTCAAATTCTCTTTACGAGCTTTATATAAAGAAAGGTTCCACTGAAAACGCATTTTGTTTCCGCAATGATTTGAAATTACGTTTATTCCGAACAGGTACAAGTAGTCGGAAGAGTAGCTGACTAGGGCTTCTTTGGCATCGGCGCTGTACACTAACGATGTGATCCTGTGCGATTGGCCCTGGAACTCCGGCACGGAAAACTTGCAGCTCAGACCAACTTGTCCAATCTTGCCTCCGTGGTAATTTCCTAAGAATTATATAACCGCCTTTAATAGCTATTATAGTTGATGTTTATAAATTCCCACACCCGTGGCTCTAGTGCCGAGCATCCTGCGGTCGTAGATGCGCACCGTACTGTCGGCGCAACCCGTGGCCAGCTGGTAAGGAAATATCGGGTTGACCGCGAGCGCGGTCACCGCGTTCTTGCAATCGATCAAGATATCCTGTATCCGTAAAATAAGTAAATTGTTATATATCTGCATATAAGGTGAGAGATGCAGCTGCAAACCTGCTTGCAAGATTCAGCCAAGCAACGGTTCTTGATGCGAAGGTCGAACCAGCGGACGGTGCCATCTTCGCCGCAAGAAAGAAAGGTGTGAGCATCCTTTGGTACCGTCACAATCTGGTCAATTTAATAAATATTAGTGAAGTAGCGACATTATATTTGTGTATATAACCTTATAGGCTGTGCCGTAGTGACAGTTAAAGCAGTTCTCCGAACTCTCGTGGATTCTTTCCAACTCGGTGAATATGATCACTCCATCTCCAGAGCACGAGATCACCTATATAATTGCGCATATGGTATGTAGTAATATATGGATATTTCTATTACAACGATTCTAAACCTGGCGGTCTCCGGTGCAAGGCAAGAATTTTGCGGAGAAGATGTTTGCTTTGTGAGCAGTGTGCACTGATGACAGTACCTATAAATTTCAGGGAATATACTTTAACAAAATTGCAATTAATATATTTAATTATATATATGCGATATACGAGCCCCTACTTTATAATTTGAACCATTCGTAATGCATAAATGTTGATCATCGGAGCCAGATAAAATATATTCTCCGGTATCATTCCATGAAATTGTGTTGACCTAAAATCAAAAGAATTAATTACAATTATACCCAAAAAGTCTAAAATGCATATTTTATTTTTTATTAATTAGTTTCTACGCAATTAACTTACACATCCGTTGTGAACTGGAAGAGATTTTGCCAATCTTAATCTCTGCACAAAATGTTTACTGTCTGAGAAGGAAGGAAAATACAATGTTTTGTTAATTTTTGTAGATTTGAAATTCAGTTGCGCGGAATAAGGTTGCGTGCAATATTTTGTATCTCGTATCATCGCAACTATTGCATGACAATACATGGCACTCAATAAAGTTGCACGCATCGATTCATATATTAGCTTTGTCGTGTTTTTTTGCGTATAATAGCGTCATTGAACCACGATAAACAAATTGGAAACGCGAGACATTTTTTCCTGAATTAATGCGTTATAAATGGAACAGAAGAATTTATATTGATTGTCGTGACAATCATGCGCAACTTTTTGTCACGCAACTGCGTTTCGTCTGCGAGTGACGTCATCGGCAATTGAATTCTGAATCTATTTCAGCAATACAATTGCAAAATGTGTTGACGGCTTTGCATACTTAAAAAATCTTTCAAATCGAGTGACTCATACACGAGATTTTAATCAGTTTTGATGCGAGCGCGTTGCAAATAGTGATTGCAGGACCGGACAAATGTAAATTAAACGGCAGCATCGTAGGAAAAGCCGAAACTGACTCGTGCAATAGTATTGCGCGCGACACATTGCGATGCAATAATTCATGTTACAGCCTATATAAAGTGCTGCACATGGAACGATCGCGAGCAATAAACGGTGGAGAGCACATTCTGATCGGGGGCAAACACGACCGCTATTGGCATTCAGTATAAATTACCTTTCGCGGTTTTAAAGAGGGTGTAGCGAGAAACCTGGTCGTAAGGATGGTAGTAAAGGTCCTGGAAAACGCTAGGGTATTGCTTGGACATGACTTAAAAAATGAAACTAGTCGGACATATGCCCCCCGAAGTGGCCGCAATCGGCCATTTAGATGACGTCAAAGAAAGTTTTCTCAGTCAGAAATGTACAATTATTCTTTTTTTTCTGTCGATTCGTTTTGGAATGAATTTGTTGCCGATAATAGGATGTCAGTTATTTGAAAAAAATAGGACGATATATGAAACCGGGGGAGGTGTACTTCATTTAAATTTTTAAATGTCTATATATCGATCGGATCGATTCGGCGCGAAAACGATAATATCGATATTCCCAAATATGCGCGCAAGATGGCGGCAATTTGTTCAGTGTAATGACGCAAGTCCAGATCCCGGCAGAAATAAGATATAAAGTTAAACAGCTGCGTGATATACGGTAATGTACACTATACCGCAATGAACATTCACAGTTAATTGTCTGCAAGCGCAATGAGTAGAACCAACTAGATTTATATTTGTGTTTGCGCAATTTTTATTTTATATTAATTATGACAGGCATGAACTTTGACGATGTTTTGGAACGAGTTGGAGAGTTTGGAAAGTTTCAGAAGTTCGTTTTCTGTCTCTTATGCATCCCCCCAATATTTTCTGGCATGCACACCCTTTCCTACGTCTTCACAAGTGCAGTTCCTTCTCACAGGTAACTACATATATATTAACAATTAACATATATCACTGTGCAAATAATTAAATTGTATTGCACTGATAATGGTTCAGTTATTAAATTCTGGTTCGTATAGAGAAGAACCTAGCTTTTTAGACATTTATATTTAAAAGGGTCTGCATTGGTGAGATATTTTTCCTGCTACTTGTAACCGGTACAGTATAATTAATAATTAATTAACCTTGAGTATATATCTAATCGAATTCATTTTGAGATGCCACTCATTTTATTTTAACAGTGTTTTATAATTTATTCTTGTGTGTATTCATCATGCCTTGCACAGGTGTTTCGTCAATGGCTGTGATACTTCAAGAACCAAATATTCAGAACCTTGGACGCAGTTTTCCATTCCTCTGGTCAGCAACGGTCATGGGTCAGCGCGAGCCGCGATGGATCCGTGTCGGATGTTCGCAAAAGCAAGCGTTAATTCTTCGTCGTATTGGCCCCTGGACCGTGTTGTAATTTCTGTCGACGGTGATAATGAGTTGGACGAAGATGACGTTTCGGAGATGCCGGCGTCGTCCAAATCTAGAACTAGTGTTTTGTACCGACCAATGTGCAAGGCCGATGAGTTTTCAACCAACTTGACGCAAGGATGTTCCCGTTGGAAGTTTGATAACTCCATTTACTTGTCAACCGTTTCCTCTCAAGTGGGCAAACATCTGATAATTGATTTCTATTGTTTCTTGTTTCATTGAGATAAAACATCCAATTTGTACAATTTGATATTTATCAGTGATTGCACATGTGCTAATTCCCAGTATAGTATCAATGAGAACTTTTGCATCTTTTGTGAAAATTAATCGTGCAGGGAATTGCATTAGGGGCCGTCCGCAAATGATGTCACGCTCCTAGGGGGTCGGCGTTGCGCGGCGGTTTGTGACATGGGGGAGTCTGAATAATTGTGACATTGGCCGTAATCGGCAATGCGTACCTGTCTGCCCGGATCGCCAGATGTCTTGAGCTGTGGGCAGAGAAATAGATCGGCAATCCATGTGGGCCTCGGAGATCAAAACAGGTGCTTTGATCGGCAAATCCAATGTCTGAGGAGTGACGTCACGTTTTCTGGTTGCCGTGTCAGGGACAAATTTATCGCCTGACTCGCCTCAGACAAATAATGGCGGCCCCCTCGCAATGTTCGGTCGAATACGAAGGTTCGCAACATGCCATCACAACTGCATGACACGTAATCCGCCATTTTGAATCCAGCCATAACAGACATTTGTAGTCGGCAAACAAGATAAAATTGGTGCCAGACATGGCACAGACACGGAATCAGAGGTGACGTCGCACACTCTGGCGACCGATGCGGACAGTTGAATTGCCGATTACGGCCATTATGCTTTTTAATTATCGAGTAATTTTGCACTTTTGCGTGCATATTTAGTTCATACAGTAAAACCAGCGCTTTGACATTAAATTATTGAAACCGGCTCAAGGTGCAATGTAGTGCGAACGTCTTTTTGGGTACGTGTGATATATTTTAAACGAAAAATGTCAAATGCTCATTTGTATGCAGAGTTACACGCGGCTGTTAAAGCCAGATATGCCGATCTGATTTACGGAAAGATCTAAAATTGAAATTTAAAGGAAAAGAGTTGTTTGTCAATGTGGAAGAATTAATTAAAAAACTGAAAGAAGAAAAGACAGCAAGATCACTCAATAAATACATAAATTACTTTAAAATCAGCAGATAAATATAAACAGTAGATTGATATAATTATTAGTAGATATAAAGGGGGGGGTCCAACAATTGTGACATCATTATTTTTTTGGGGGGGGGGGGGGGAAAAAAAAGGTCAAATGTAGCGTGAAATCATTTGTGGACGGCCCCTTAGTGTTGTGCATAAAAACTATATAGCTAAAGTTTGCATTCGTATCACATGATATTTAAATTTATCTTCATTGATTCCAGTGAGAATTCTTTGGAGAATAAAAGTTTCCGGACTTCATTGCGTATATTTTCACATACTTAGTGAAGCGATTGCATTGCAGTGGCAGCTGGTTTGCGAAAACGAGTGGATGGTTGCCCTTGCCGAGACCGTTTACATGGCAGGGATTATGGCCGGAGCCGTTATCTTCGGAAATATAGCAGATCAGTAAGTCACTGATATCCTATAATACACCAATTCCTTAATGTCACTTATTTTTTTGTGCAGTTGCGGTCGAAAACGCACGCTGATCGTTACATTGATGCTTGGAGTGACTGTTAGTTTCCCTTTACCCTTCATACCAAATTACGTCCTTTTCCTCGTGTTGAAATTCTTGGTGGCAATGTCGTTTGCCGGAGCCTACCAGACAATCATCATACTAGGTTTGGAGCTGCCCGTAGTAAATTTCAGTTGCTTTTTTTCTTCCTACTGACATTTTTTATTTACAGTGATGGAACTGGTCGGCAAATCCAAACGGGTCCTCTGTATGGTTCTGATCGCTGTCGCCTTTGCTCTCGGAGAGATTTTACTGGGTGTGACGGCGTACTTCGTCCGAGACTGGAGGATGCTTCAGCTGCTCATATCCGCCCCTGCCATTTTCTTCTTTTCTTATTATTGGTGAGGCCGAATTTGCAAATAATTATTACGCATATAGTCATCACGTGGCTATTTATTCCATCCCAAGGCTGATCCCAGAATCGCCTCGTTGGCTCATTGCGCGCAAGGAGATAGAAGCGGCGGAAGAAATAATCTCCAAGATGGCCTTAAGAAACAAAGGGATCACGATGCCTCCGCACTCGCGTCAAAATTCGCAGTTGGGCATTTCCGACGTGAGATTTCTTCAACGAAAGATGCGCGTTTCCCGTTTTTTTTTGTGCGGGAGCAATACGTAAGATGAATGAACGGTATACTGTATAGCTTTCGGACGTAAACCGTCACGATGAGTTCCTGGGCCGTAGTACGCAACCGTATTCCATCTTGGATCTCTTCCGAACACCGGCGCTACGATGGCTGTCCCTCAACATAATTCTCGTCTGGTACGTGTCATTTTGATTTTGCGCGTACATACAGCTACTTGTTATATAAATTTGCAAACTTCATTCAGGATCGTCGTAACGACGGTTTACTATGGGATCTCGATGAGCATACCCAGTGTGCAGGATGACATTTACGCTAAATTCATTATTTTGAGCGCGGTCGAGTTGCCAGCGTACGCGTTTTGCATCGTCGCCCTGAACCGACTGGGACGACGGCTGCCGCTTTCAGCCTGCACGATACTCGGAGGATTCGCCTGCATTTCTATCGCTTTCGTGCCCGATACAAAAGGTAAACTTTCATCGAGGGTGTAAAAAAGAAAGAAGAGAAATAGTAATAATACTTCTTAGGTTACATATGGGTTCGCTTTTGCCTGTGCCTGGTTGGGAAATTTGGATCCGCAGCAGCGGCCACCATCATTTACGTGTTCTCCGCCGAGCTTTTCCCAACCGTAATACGGAATATCGGAGTCGGTGCGAGTTCAATGTTGGCTCACTTTGCGAGTTGCTTCGCCCCGTACATTGCCGCTTTGGTACATTTACACACAGTGATTAAACTATTATAGTTGTTATTTCCATCGACTATTTTGTATAACGTGTTTTTCGTAACCGTACAGGGTGCTTATCATCCTTCGTTGCCCATGGTGGTGTTTGGCATCTGCAGCACCGTCGCGGGACTGGCTGCTCTCTCGCTTCCGGAGACTCGCGGCCGACGTTTGCCGGAAAGTATAGCGGACGTCGCCACGTTTCACAGGTATAGGGTTTAATTAAGCTGTGCCGCAAACGCCGATCGGCTGCAAATGTTTCGCGTTTGAATTAGGAACGACTCTGCCGAAAGCGGGATTTCTTCTATGGAGGAGCAAGCTTTACTTCAAGACTCGAGCCTCGAAGAGGAGCTTTCGCCCTGGGTTCCCGAAGTGCCTACGTACACGTATAAGACCACGAGGTCGTATTCGGTGGACAGTTTCTCGCGAAGCTTGAGTACCAGCAGCAGGTGATATTCTGCGCGCGTCGGTAATAATTAAAGGTTTTTTCAAAGTTATATATATTTAAATCCTACTTGTGGATACAATCCAGAGGATGCAAAACTGTATAGTATAGTCACTTGTGTACATCTATCTTGAAAACTGGATGTAACAGCAAGACGGTTATTTTTTTGTTTTGTTTTATTTGTGTTACCACGTGGGTAAAATAAAAATATTATTTGTTCTCAGATGTTGAATGTTTGTTTTTCAAAATTTATTCCACATATCAAAGCGTACCAGAAGATTTACTCGATTGTAAATTCACGAAAGTCATGTCAGGGTCTTATTCCGAACGTTCTTGTTGGATGCCCCCTCGTTTGCCGCGCACTACTTTATGTGGCCGATGACGTCACAGAGGCGAAGCGGTACGAATACGAATGAAAGGCGAGCTGCGGCCATCTTTTGTGCGATCGACCGGTGCGTCGCTTTTTCCCCCTCCTACTGAAAGATGCTTTGTGCGTTTCCGTTTCGCGCGTTATAAAACGATCGCCAGGCGATAATTCTATCCTACGTTTTCCTCCCAACAAACCTGAAGATGGATGCCGTTCAATCGTTTAACAACGAGGTACGTTTAGCTTTGCGAAGGTGGTGCGTGAAAAGGCGGAATTTGCGTCCATCCATCAATGGCGTGCAATGGCCATTTTCTTAGGCCTAATCGCGGCGTTCGTTGCTGGGCGGATTACGAACGGGAATTAGTTGGGATCGCGTTGAATTTTGCGGATTGATGAGTGCAGTTGATGAATGCGTGTTTGGTTTTGGTGAACGCAGCTCGGCTCGATGTTCGAAACGAAACCGCCGATCTCGAAAGCGAAGATGACGTCAGTGACGAAGGCAGCCATCAAGGCCATCAAGTTTTACAAGCACGTGGTTCAAAGCGTTGAGAAATTCATTCAGAAGGTATACACGCATGCTTCTTGCTATGTGGAATAAATTCTATAGTTTTTCAGTACTATCATCATATTGAGTTGTGAATGTATGCAATGCTAATCTTTACCATTGAATTTCTAGGATTTTTTTGAGGGGAAATGCTAAGGAAGTCGTCATCATCCCGGGTTTTAGTTTTAAGTTTTAACTGCTTTCGTTCCTTCTCCAAGGAAATGCAACTTTGGAAATGAAATTATTATTATTAACTGCCGAAGTCCATTCACATGTTTTGGATTTATATTTCTAAATCAAGTTTTAAATGCACAGTAGTTTGTCAAATGTGCAGTCCATGTAATTGTTAGTCTTATACCCCGTTCGCACACAGCATTTAGTTGTCAACTAAGTGATTAAAGGCCGTTAAGCTTCAGTATGTGTGAACGCACACAATTACGTAATTGACAACTATCTTAGCCGAGTTTTCAAAAGTAGATTAGTGAGTTCAGCAGTGCATTTTGGGATTGAAAATAAATTGACAGTTCGATACTCATCTATATCGATTCCCGCAATTGTCTAAGAATGGATGCGTGAAGCTTGCATCGTCTTTTCCCAGTGTTCTTGCGAACAGTACGCATGCGTGTCCTTACATCGCGACGTGTCTAATAACCGGTAATTTCTTTGAACAGTCGAGAGCCGAGTACAAAGTTCCCGGCCTGTACGTGATCGACTCGATCGTGAGGCAATCCCGGCACCAATTCGGTGCGGAGAAAGACGTTTACGCGGTGAGGTTCAGCAAGAATTTCGCCAGCACTTTCCAGCATCTTTTCAAATGTCCCGTAGAAGAAAAGGTAGTGCGCTGTCGTAAAGCGCAACGATAACATTGCGGATGCTAATTGCGTGTGCCGTTTCAGAGCAAGATAGTGCGGGTGTTAAACCTGTGGCAGAAGAATAATGTTTTCTCCAGCGAGGTGATCCAACCGTTGTTGGACATGGCTAACCCGAACCACGCGATACATCAGCAGTCGACGCCGAGTAGTAATTTAGGCACGCCCACCTTTACCAATAAGAAAGGAGACGGTTCAGGGTGGTCCAGCAACCACGATACTCCTCAGAATAGTCAGTCGGATGCTTCGCAATCACTCAAGACTGTCTCGCAAATGCTGCAGCAGTCCAATGCAATGGTAAGGTTTTTGGCACGGCTTCATTGCCGCACAAGGTTTGGTTCTTACAATATTTTCTAGCGAGTTGCGTTTCATTTTATGTTTTTTGTCGTGATTGGCTTCCACGTAAGGTACGTACGCTTCAGATTAGGCTATCAGCATTGTATGCTATAGCTCTTGAGAATAAAAGTAATTTAAGCGGATTGTTTCGCGTCACAAATTTCCCCGTGTAATTTCTTTCTAAGCCTTTTTTTGGGAGGCGACGAGACTCGCTGCGTCGCATCATTCAAGTGAAAGAAAGTTAACGAAGTAACTGTCTTGGCATGCCACTTGTTGCGAGAACAGAAGTTAATTGGAGATTTTATTTTCGAAATTTTGCCTTTTTCACTCGAAATTTCTCTTTTGGTGAAAATGTAAAGGTTCATGTTAGGCAAAGGTACCAATTGATAAACAGGCTTTTTTTTGAGGGCTTCGAGACGGACCGTCGGGTTGCGATGTGAAATGGCCCGGGAAGGGTGGTGGGTCCTAACGTATCGTAGACCGAATTACACGTTCAACAACTGCACTTAGATGCGTAAGGATTTGAAATATTGCTTCAAGGAATCAAACTTGCAGTAGGGGAACTCAGACGACAGCTTGGCAGTTCGTCAGTTAAGCAATTTCGCGGATTCCAAACCTGCTCTTCAAGCTCCGCAGATCTGCCACGGTTTGGCAGTCGGGTTGGCCAATCAGCATCGAGCTTCCGCCCACGTGATTGTGCAGTTCGGCTGATCCCGAGGTTATTTAGCAGATTCCGCCGAACTGCTTAACTGCCGAACTGCCAATCTTTCGTCTGAGTTCCCCTAATGAGTTACGGTTACGAACACGATGGCCAATTAGGAAATTGGTGTGCATGTTCGCAATAGTGTGTCCAAGCAACTGCCGTGTAATTTTCGTATTTTCCTTTTAACCTGTTAGTGTTTTCTCGGGGTTTTTTTGTTTGATAACAGGTGGGAGGAGTTACACTAGATCGTAAAGTTTCTCTTCAGTGAATTGCAAATTTGGCATCGTTTTGGTACGTTGCATAAACTAAGATTTAACGTGTAGACAGTCAGTAAATTTTGTACGTGTTGGTTACGCAGCAGTTAGATTTACGCGCATGAAGTGACGCGTACATTTATTAAATTACTGCGGCAGACTTGCGTCGTACATCTTCACAGTGTCGTTTCGTTGCAATTTGCATGCGGGATTCAGTTTTGAGTGATTCGGTGAATAAGTAATTGTATACTTAGTACTTTTAAATGGGAATTAGTGGTTTATTTGCGGGGTATGGAGGGGGTTCACATCCGATTACAGTCAACTATTGTATCTAAAGTCTGCATTTGTTTATGAAATAACAAAAACAAAACACATGGCGGTATATTTGCAAAGGTTTGTAAATCGTTTAACGAACGAAATTCCCTTTTGCGCACATCAGTATCATTTGGTACCTTTGCAGTTGACATGCTCGAAACGAGTTTTAGTGAGACAAATGATATTCATTGATTCCAACCAAGGAAATAAAGCTGTTTTGGCTCTGGCACCCCTTGTCTCGTAGACTACCAGTGACAGTATTCTCCAGGGTGGCTCCAACAGTAATACAATGACTGCTGTAGATAGTAACCTCGTACTTCAGCTTCAGCAAATCACCAACTTGTTGACGCAGCAGAACTACATGAAGCCCGAGCCGGAGACAACTGTTAAATTCAACAAGGTAAGGTGGCCCTAACGTGGCACTCCTTTCACTTCTTTTGCGGGGTTGTTTTTTTTTGTTTGAACATGTCACGCGCAAGTGTTGAGATTCTCTTAAAAGAGGATCTTGCGGTCAGTCGAGCCGAACCTTTCTCTATCGAGCACAGTTTGGGGTGGTACTTTGAGAGGGACTTGTGTAATTTTGCTCTCAGAAATTGCTGGCTTTTGATTACGGTGACGAGGATGACGAGGATGAAGACCCGAGGAGAGAGGAAACTCCGGTTCAAGACAGCGCGTCTTTGGCCGTCAGGTTGGCTTCGCTCGTCTCTTTTTGTGTTGAGTTCTCATATAAAAGGATGGATGTGATAGGAAAGTGAATGGATTTTTTCCAGCATGGCGCAAAACCTTCTGTCCAATCCCGACATCTTGCGCCAACTGCAGCAGATGCAACAGACTATCCAGCAGACCGAAGCGCTGAAGACCGAGGTGTCTCTGCAAGAGCAGCTCCATAAGCAGCGTTTCCGCGCTGTTGAGGAAGATTTTGCCAGTCAGATTCCCGCACAGGTGGTCAATTCAGTTCCTGCGTAAACCGTGTGCTTTGGTGGCATTTTATAAGTTGAGAAAGTAACTTTTCCGTACAGTTTACATTTGCGTTTGTCATTGTTTTAGTGGCTTTAATCACGTACAAAATGCAAAGGCACTTGATATTTCTAAAGGATCTGAAATAGTTGCAGAAAGGGAGACGTGTCCTTGGTGTTGACTGTGTTATCTATTTATTGATGGTGACTGACGGCTGCAGATGAGAAATTAAACCAACAGTTTGTGAACATGTTAACAGGAAATTAAGAATTCGTTGAATGGGATATAAATGATAACAGCTACTTCACATGATTGCAGAAAGTGATACGTTTATTCGTCGGTAGCACGAAAGCCATGGTCGAGGTTATTGATTTCAACGGCATTTACTGCAATCTCTTGATTGTTTCAATATATTGTGAATGTGATTATTATGATGTGAGGGATGTAGTCCCATTGTGAAATTGGGGAAATTCGTTCTACTGTTGCCTTTTTCTTTTTAAATGTTGCCTAGAAAGTATTTAAAAGTTAGATACAGCTTCTCCGTGTACTGAATGAATACCGTGTGCTGCTCGGAAAGTATTTCGGTGAGAAAGTGACTTACTCACAGCCTTGAACTTCATCGTTGCAGTCGTTGTTCTCCGCGCAAATGCTGATGGAGCAAGCGGCGTTCAATCAATCTTTGAATCGGAGCGCGATGGTCGCCGGTCCGACGTTATCCACGCAGATGACCGCGAGCCCATCACCAGTCAACATGATGACCGTGGCGGCTCCGCCGGTCGCTTCCGTGCTCACCGCTCCTCCGGGCTTCGTACCCATTCCGCCCGTCGTCCAAGAGGCAGCGTACACGTCCGACATGTTCCCCGCCATGGAAGAGGAGAGGCGGCCGAGCGTGGAAGAGGAATCCGGATCGGAACGCGAGAAAGACGATCGTTGCAACAACGATATGGAGGAGGAACGGCAAGACCAAGTGCGGTCTCCCAGGTTCAGGGAGAAATCCAGGTCTCCCGTACCGCTCCCTGCCAGGTAAATAACGAGAGCGCGGCTTCGACGATGTTACTTACGATCGTGCGGTTTGAAACTCGGCAGCAGGATGAAGAGAAGAACCCGCAAGAGCAGGTCTCGTTCGAGGTCGCCGAAACGAAGAATGCGATCGAGGTCTCGGTCGCGGTCCAGGTCGAAAACAAGGTACAAGCGAGAGAGGGACAGGGACCGATCCCGTGAGCGTGAAAAAGAGAAGGAAAAGGAGCGCGAGAGGGAACGCAAGAAACGGGGTTTGCCGCCTATCAAGAAGGAATGCTTAAGCGGTCAGTTGGTTTTAAGGGATGTGGAAGGTGGATTCATGGGGCAATTACGAATGTGATTCTATGTGCAGTTTGCAGTACTACGTTGTGGTTGGGGCACGTATCGAAATTGGTGTCGCAGGAAGATCTCGCAGATGCCTTCGGGGAAATCGGGGACATTGTTGCGATCGATGTACGTGGTGGTGTCTTTATGTTGTCGTCCGGGAAGTGAAACGGAGACGATCGGTTACTAATGCGGTTTAATTTAATCGGCTTTTAGCTGATCCCTCCTCGCGGTTGCGCATTCGTGTGCATGAACAGGCGTCAAGACTCTTTTAAAGCTTTGCTGAAGTTGAAGAACTTGAAGTTGCAAGGGAAGACCATAACTGTAGGTTGCGTTCGGACGGTGCGGTTAGAGATATTATGACATTTGGAGTAATTTATTTTTTTACGTGAATAGATGGCATGGGCTCCAGGTAAGGGAGTGAAAGGCAAAGATTTCAAGGATTACTGGGACGTTGAATTAGGGGTTTCGTACATTCCCTGGGACAAGCTTCCCGACGACCTGGACGTGGATGCGCTCGAGGATGGCGGCATGATCGATGAAGAAACCATTCCGGAGAGACTGAGAGGTACGCTGTCGGGTCTTTGACGTGTCGCTTTGTGTGAGGTGTACGAGTTGTGCGGAATGCGATTGAAATATAGCTAGATGGCGCTGTTCTAAATACGTGCTTAATCTGAGAACCTTACATTTAAAATTAGGCTTCATATGTATTTAGCTAAGTAATCATTTTGTAACTTGCCCAGAGCGAATTGCGGAAAAGGCTCACAGGGTTGTGAAAGATGTTGACTTGCGGGAGACCGCCGCCGCGGAAGCTCCCGCCGCCGGATTGGCGACGCCGAGCAATACCGCCGCAACACCTAGCGAACCTAGTCACACCATGCAACCTACGGTAGCCGTGATGCCGCCCATGGTGCAACCGCCGATGGTACAGCAGCCTTACGGCCTAGCGGGTACGTGCGGTCAACAACTTGGCGATTTAGTTTTGGAAAGCGAGTTGCAATTTTCTTTTGCCACCTGTCAAGCTCTGTCCATGATACAATTGCCCATGGGAGTTCCGACCGCCGGACAGCTGATGATGGTTCCGCCGGTCGGACAGCAACTCCTCGGCCAGGGAATGCCCGTGATGGCGATGGTCGGACAGCACTTCGGAATGCCCCCTACGCCGACCACTACCGGTAAGGAAATCGGAAACGTCACGTTGCAAGTTCACCGATCTGTTTCGTTTTTGCACAATTGCAGCTCCGCTGCCCACGTCCGCCGCTCCTTCGGAAGTTCTCCCGCCTCTGCCGTTGGACAACCCGTGCGCGGAAGACAGGGCTTCCGGCCGCGAGACGGCCGACTCCACTTCGACCGACGTGTCCCAGACCACGATGCCCATCCAAACGTCGACGATCCCGATGCCCAGCGGCCAGCCAGCCATGACGCCGACACGGTCCGATCAGATGGATCTGTCCGTCACGCCGTCGCCGCACAACATGCACCGGGCTCAGGGCCCACCGTTGCCCGTCATGCCTCCCGGGGCCCTCGCGGCCTTCCAGCAACTTCAGCCGCCGCCGCCTCCGTTCGGCATGTCGGGGCCTCCGCTACTCGCTCGGCCTCCCGCGTTCAGGATGCAGCACCCGTCCGTGGAGCACCAGTTGAGGTCTCCCATCTCGATGGCGGGAATGCTAGGGCCCGGGCCGCGGTCGGGTCCGCCGAGGGACGGGATGGACGACAAGGACGGGAGATGGCGCGCTTTGGACGGGGTCCACGGCGACCCGTGGGAACGCATGAACGTGCGAGACGTGGACATGTTCGAGTTCCCGAAAGAGGACGACTCTCCCCGGCACCGACACCTGAAGCGCGGCGGCGGCGGCGGGAGTCCGCCGCCGAGGTCCATGATCGCCCCGCCTCCTATGGTGCCCTTGACGTTGGCCAGGCACATTAACGCGAGCCAGGAGATGCAAGATTGCGGTCCGCGCCCCATGCTGGATCGCATGGGACCGCCTCGCGACGACAAGGAGTCGCACGGCCGATTCGGCCATCCTCCTCCTCCTTTCCAAGGTTCGTTTGGCACGTTCGGCTTCTTTGTGAGAAACGTGCACTTTGCCGAAATCGGTTGAACGTTGAGTGTGCGTAGCATGCGGTCTTGTTACATTTGTTGCAAGTAGGTTTGCCTGGAAATACGAATGCTGCTTCGTTTGGTTTCCTCCGCCTTCTGCAATTTGTTTCACTAATAAGATGCAATTCTTCATCAGAGCGTGCGTGAAGTTTGCCGATAATTGTTTGCCAATATCTTGCTTTGTGTAATTTGCTAGCGCTTCTGTGTACTCCTTCTGTTGCAATGGTCCGGTATCCGTATAAAGAAATAATAGTTTCAAACTCACGTGAAATTGCTTAAATTGACAGGAGGAATCCCGGCTCCGTTGGGCCGCTACCCCGCCCCGCGGATCCCAGGAGGCCCCGGAGTGCCGCCTCCGCGACAGCCCTTCCTCAGATTCCCTCAGGGACCCGGAGGCCCAGGATCGGGACCGGGACCCGGACTCGTACCTCGCGGCCCGGGGCCCGTACCCCGGATGCCCGGACACCCCGCGGGCCAGTTGGCGCAACATCACCCGATGCAGCAGCCGAGAGGCATGCTTATCGGCTACCCTCGGGGTCCCGGCCCCGGACCGGGACCGCAGCACTTCATGCGCCCCGCTCGGCCTCCCGACATGAACGATTTCGGCATCCGCAGTGGTCCGCAACCTCATCACATGGCGAGGATGCAGCGGCCTTTCGACGACCGCTTCGGCCACCGCGAGTACGACGACGGCGGAGCCGAGCGCAGATTAGGCAACCATCAGCGGCAGAGACACGCGCCTTTCAACCGACACGACGAGGACATGGGTCACCAGGAGGAGTGCGGGGATCGGGGAGGAGGAGGAGGCGATTGGAGGAGGGAACGGGGACGCGGGAGGGGGGGCATGGGCGGACCAGGCAGGGACCGGTTCGGCCGCGGCGGCGGCGGCGGCTTCGGTCACGAGGAACGCTACGCCGAGCGTTTCGACAGGGAATGGGAGCCGATGGAACACGGTGGCGGCGGCGGGTGGGACTCTGGCGGAGGAGAAGGGAAACATCGCGGTAGAGGTCGGGACAGGGACCAGGGACCCGGGGACAGATCGTTTCGAGGAGACAGGGAGCGAGATAGGGATCGGGACAGGGAACGGGATAATAGGGAAAGGGAAAGGTCCGGCGACGGATGGGACAACAGGGATGACCAGCCGAGGGACCGGGCCGGCGGTCGCCGGTCCCGTTGGTGCGAACCCTCCCCTTCGAAGGCGCCGGCGTCCGACGAAGTTGCCGAGAACGCCGCGCCTCCCGAAAACGGAGCCACCGCCGAAACGAAGACCAAAGATTGTGACGCGAAGGTTGCCGCCGAAAGGGACACGAGCGGCGACGGCGCCGGGAACGGACCTTCCGCTCCTTGCGACGAACACGAAGCCGCTCCGGCCGCCGAAGTAGCCGTCGACGCTTAGTCGACGAGAGGGGTGTGCGTGTACATTGATTGATTGCAAGTATCTGTTTTTGTTTTTGTTTTTTACCCGATTGCCAGTATCCTCCGTTGGCTGGAATAAACATTGTACATAGTAGCGAGAATCTGTATTGGGTCGTGTTTCCCCCCTCTGATTGATTGACAGTTTTCGAGGTGATGTTGGCAAGACGCGGCAACTCTAAAAATGCTGATTGCTTTTTAATAAGGAATGTTGCGCCCGATGTTTATGCTCGGGAGGATCTGGCATCGAGGAGCTGCTGCGCCCGACGATCAAAAGTATCGTGTGGCGCAAGGTATTGTGCAGATTTTTCTGTTTTAACTGGTTTCTTAAAAAGTGGAGGTGTGCTATGTTTGAAACCGATTCGCTGCTTTAGTATAGGTAGTCGGCTCAATCGTAATTGAATAGTGTTCAAATTCATCGTTCAGAAAGCTTGAATACAGTCGCTGTAAAGGACCGTAGTGAGGAGGACGTGCTTCATTGCAATGTACATTATATATTTGCAGCGACAATCTGGGATAGGAAGTTGACTTATTGTTACTTTGCTTGCTTGTCGGAAAGGGCCAGATCGTTTCCAAGTAGCCTACTATACTATAACGGCCACTGCTTCTGTTTATTCATGTTTATATTTTCCCATACTGCAGCAGCAAGTGTTCCTAAGTTTCTTTATTTTACAGTGAATGTAAAATTTTCACAGACTACTTATAATCCTGGTATATTAGTAATTGCTTTTTGTATGGACACGTATAATTATGTCTCAAGTTGCATGCATCAATATTTTTATGAAAGTGGAATTATAAATGTCCAGCATCCTTCAAGAATTACATATTGGGAAGATGTATGTTTTACATACAACTATGCAAGTTGCTGATAAAACTAGTAATTTGTTCATTATCAAATGGTTTGCTGGACTTCTGAGCCTCCGTGTATTTGCTCTTGCAGCTCTATGGATGCACGTTATAATTTATTGTTCATTTTCTTCATGTTTACTTGGTCTTAAACAGGCAAGACTTGCTCAAAGTTTTATAATTTGTGCCCTTGACATTAATTCGCTTATAGGGCTTGTGTTATATACTGTAATTACCAAATATTTCCAGCAATTTAGTAATTGTCTAAAACAATTGCATACAAACATGCATTGCACAACAGACTACTTTTATAATTTGCACAAGTGTCACTGTATTTGCATATAGTGTATCGATTATGCAAATAACCGATTCAGTTCTTATATTTATTGTGTTATTAGGCCAAGTGAATGTAAAAGGGGTACTTTGTTAACTACAATGTTATGAAAGGGCTGAAATTTTGAATTGATTAACTTCATATATAATTTAAATATATACTTTGTAACATTTGATATTTGCATGCTTAATTGATCGTTTCTCGTTGTATCCTTATAGTTTCATTGTAATTAGTTTTAACTTTGTCTTACTAAGGTGACCAGACAAAAATAGTTAGAAATATTTACATGTCATTCATTCCTGTATTAGATTATGCTTAAACATATTTCATGTAACTATATTGTAGCAATTTAATTCACAATTTTTTGTGTTATGTATTAGGATTGGTTAATGTAAATGTATGTAACTTCCAAAATGAGGCGGTTATTCGAGGGAGATTGTAAAATTAAAGGACAATTGGTAAGATGACAGATAATTGTTGTCTGAATGTTTGTTTTTTTTTATAATAGTATGGAAAATTCACTCGAGTTGGTCGTATCTCGAGCCGACGGGAAACGAGCGTCGAATTTGGCTAGATCATGGCTAGATGGCAGCACTGGCGAATTTGCTGTTAGCTCCCGGGCGACGGTAGATGGCGCTGCTTGCCATGGAACCGCGGTTGGATGAAAGACGAAAAAGCAAGAGGGCGTCGATTGGAAATTTGTTGGGTGCCGAGGAAAATCGCGATTGTGCGCGGCGCTGTGTCTGAGAAGTCGTTTATTTACGTCAGCCAAGTGTACGGCTGATCTCCGCGCACTACGATGCCTGCATAATTCGCAGCTAATCTCAATTTATAGGTGCGTAAACCCGTTTCCAATCTCTACCTCCGCACAAAAGAATTGGCGTTTTTCGCCAATCGCCATGTTGCCGCCTTATGAAATTTTCGGCTTCTACACCGATTATATACTTATTCTTTGGTTCATCGTAATTACGTATTATTGCGAAATAGAAATAGAAGTATGTACTGCGAGGATTCGGGGAATGATTTCACTTGTAGTCCAAGTGTTTCTTAACAGGGCCTAATTGTCATGCTATTGTTTAATCTCGGCAATTTGGGGGGTTTTGATTTGTTTATGATTTGGTATAATTAATGTATTCATTATCACAGTGCAAGAAATGACGGATGAGCCAGATGCCAAGAGGGTAAGAAAGTGCAACAACTGAGATGATTGATTGAAAATAACCTAATTCGTTTTATTATTTATAGCCTCGCCTCTCCAAACTCGAACTGGATGCAATGACAAAAGACGAACTTGTTGCGCATCTTTTGAAACAGTACCAGTATTCGGAAAGCCTAGAAGCCCAGAGCAATGAACACAGGGACAGCTGTGAGTTGTGTCTAGTATTTCATCAGTCTGACAGCAATGAATTCCCAAAAAGATACAGAAAAACTGAATATACCATCTTGTAGATAGATAACTTTCTGTTGAAACGTGCGAAAGATGTGACTCGTGCATCCAGGCAGGGGCCGATTGTAAATTTTGCGGTGTGTTTGTTTGGACAGCCGAACTGGTGAGTCTGCGGGAGAGCGAGGAGAAACTGAAGCAGCAGCAGCAGGAGGCGACGAGACGGGAGAATGTGCTAGTGATGAGGTTGACGGCGAAGGAGCAAGAGATGCAGGAATATGCCGTGAGCGTTTTTGTTTGCAAGATGATACGAACGCTTTGCCCGAGATGCTCGGCCGCGCCCTTCAACAGATGCGTTTTGCGTGCAGAACCAGATCCAGGAGTTGCGCCAGGCCCAGATCCCCGGCATCGCGCAGCTACGGTCGACCCTGCTGGACCCGACAGTGAACTTAATGTTCGATCGCATGAAGAAGGAGCTGGAAGCGATGAAAACGAAACTGGAAGAGACTCAGAATGACCTTAGCGCCTGGAAGTTCACCCCAGACAGGTGGAGACCAATCATCATCCATCCAATGCGTCCGCTCCCTCTTCTGCGTCTTGCAGAGCACTTTTGTCCCGGTTGATAGTAACCCCTTGAAAAACCGGAAAGGTTTCTCTAAATCTTCCCTCTCGCGGCACGACACGCTCGACCACCGCTGCTCCTGTATCGTGGCGGGAGCGGTGAAACTTTTGACTGACTAAAAAATCGCAAACTTCTCCGCCAAGGTTTGGGGCGGAGAGAAAGAGAGAGGGAGAGAGAAGTGCGGTACGTACCGGCCAATCTCCCTGCCCCAAAAAGACACGGTAGCAGCACGGGCAAGAGAAGATCCAAGGAGACGAACTTGAACTTTGAACTATGCATATAAAGAACTTCAACTTTGCTCAACCCCCCTTCTTATTTTTGTCCCAGTATTCCCCCCTCACCATCCCAACACGTACACAAACGCTCCCAACTCAAAGGCAGGCATCCTTCGTTGAATTTCCCGAATTGGCGAACGGTGAGCGCGTGTCGTCTCACGCTTGGCACGATTTACTATATTGCCCCGACTTGACATTCTCGTCCGAAATTTACATGCTATTCGTTGTCGTGTGCAGTGCACGGACTTGATGATAAGCAAGTCCGGTATACTGGCGCAGGGGTAAGGAGTGCGAGTACAGCTCGTTTTTACGACGGGTATTTTAGAGAAAAAGAATGAGATGCCATGTACGCGTAGGTTGTAGTTTCACTCGATCTTACTGTGTCGGTTAAGGTAGTTATCGTTAGAGATACTTTTATATCGTAAATGGTTTTGCGTTTTTGTGTATTTCAATTTTAACAGAATGAAACCGTAATTTGCCAAACGGGAATGTTGCATTTAGGATAGTATCAATGTTTGAATGATGATGGACATGTTATTCATTCGCATGTTGTTTAATTAAGTATTTTTTGCATGATTATAAATTCCGTATGTTCTTTTTTGTTCACCCCCCCCCCCCCTGTTGCATGTTAAGTTCGAAGACACCGCATTTAACTGGTTCTTAAAATTAAATTAACTTTCTTTGGAATTTGGATGGGGGTGAATACGAGTCAATCAATATTTGGACTAAACAGATGCTCTACCCCGGGAGAAGTGGTATTTTTTCATATTAGAAATTGTAATATGTTTTTGCGAATTGTGAACATGGTACCTATCTTAACCGATAACGATAACATTGAGAACTTGTTTATTTGTTGGCCCTTTTGATGATGCAAATTTGTCAATTTGGGCGCACATGGCATTTCTTGGGCATCATATTGTAGGTGTGCACGTAGACGTTTAAGCGTTTTGTGTTTAAGTTCCTAGCTAGCAACTAAGTAGGAAAAGTTGCCGGAAATTCAAACTATTGACGGGTCGGAAGATTTAAAGGAGTTTAGCTTACAAGTAATTCTTATTTAATTCCTGCAGAAAGGCACACGAAGTGCTGTTTATATTCTTTTTTATGTTGTTAGTAAAATAAGATACATTTTAACAAACTTTCTTTTAGCTGGGGAATTTGGAATTTAGAATTCTGACTTTGCAACATTTTTCCCCAAATGGCAGCTTTTGGGCTGGGAAAAAGAAGTAAATGTTGCAAGTCAGTGATTATTTTAGAGATTTGAAAAGGTGTACAATGTGTTAGTGCCAACTATCGGAATATTTTGTGACATTTTCTTGCGTTTTCGGAATTCAATTTATACTGTTGGCACCGATGCAATGTACGCAACATAATGTTGATGCAACTTGTGTTATAGCAACTCATTTGAACGCCATGTTGGTAGGTTTTGCCCATAGTATTTCGCCTCTTTTTTGTTTTGATTTGTGTCTTGGGAGATTCGATTTTCATGTTTTCTGTACTCTTGTCTTCTCAGAAACGCCACTTTACTTGCAGCGCTGTTATCGGCCATCAGCTGTGCGTTCCACAAGATCTTGCAAATTGCCGGGTAACCTTTACGGCTCGTATGTAGAGAAAAACAGGTGAAAATCAAATGCCCCAATTTGCAAATCCACTCTGGTGTTCCAGTCGGTGTAAGTTCTTGCTCGACGGTTTAAAATCCACGCGTTCTTATCGCATCGGCGGAAGAAATTTTTTAAGTCCCGTTTGTGTGTACATTATACATTTCCCACACTGGGTTTTAAATCCTCGTGCAAGAGAAGCAACGGATATTGCGTGTGCCTTTTGCGAAAAACGATTGTTGTTTCGTGAGACACGGTGAACGGCTTACTTTTGCCGAAAGGCTTGTAGTTCACCTACCTAAACTGGTCCTTTATTTTTTCTTTTTCTTTTTTTTTGTTTTCTGCGAACATTTGCTACTCTTGCAGCAATACAGGCAAGCGATTAATGGCCAAGTGTCGGCTACTCTACCAGGAGAACGAGGAACTTGGCAAAATGATATCGTCGGGAAGGATAGCGAAGATGGAAGGCGATCTGGCCCTGCAGCGCAATTTCAGCGAGGAGATGAAGAAGTCACAAGCGGGTAACTTAATCGGCCTTCGCGATGGATCGATTCACATCTTAACCGTTGTCGGGGGCGGGTTTGTTTTTTTTTCCTCTTGTTTGTCCCGTCGTCGTAGATCTGGACTGTTTTGTGATGGAGCTGGACGGGGACATGGAAGGCCTGCAGAGTACCATCTACTACCTGCAGCAGCAACTACGCGACTCGAAGGACAATGCGGCCAAACTTCAGCAGGAGAACCGTAGGTTGGTGGCCAATTTGCCGGTGCTGAACAATGGCAACGGGGCGGCAGCGCAGCAACAACCGGCCCCGTGGACGTACTCGAATCACGCGAACAAAGAAGAGCTTCCCGACGGCGAAAGGTCCCCGCTGAGGAGGAGGATGGAGACGGAAAGCTCCGTGGAGACGGAAATGGAGATGGAGACCGACAGGGCTTTAGTCATCGACGACACCGTAAGCAGGGATTCAACATCGCTGGGCTCGAGGCCTTCCGAAGTGGAGGTTGACGTTGACGTGGACGTGGAGGAAGACGTTACCGAAGAGACGGAGACGCGCAACGAAAACGCCGCCACCCCGGTCTCCCCCGCCACGCCACTTCCACTTCAGAAGCAGCGTGAGGTAATAAAAGAAGAAGTTGAGGACCACCCGGTGCCGGCGGAGACCGTGGTAACCCCGACGCTCGAGTCCCCGTCTCCGGTCAACGGCACCCTCGCGGTGGACGAACAGATGTCGGAAGAACACGCTCAGGTGGTAACTTTGGGCAACGAGGTCAAGTGCAAAGTTGAAGACGTGGTGGAACTGGTGACGGCCGGCAAACAGCACGATGCCGACAAGGAGGAAGTCCGCAACGGGGACACTATTTCGAACATCAGTGACGGTGAGATGTAATTTGCGAGAACGAGCGACAGGCCCCCGATGTCATTATTAGGTGAACTTCATCATTTCTGCTTGTTACACATCGTCATCTGATCTGTTACGTCCCTGCATTACTTTCTTTTCTTTCTTTTTTTATCGATCCATGGTTTTTTGTATTTCACACGCCACGTGAGCGAGAGATTCTTCATCGTTGACAAACAGAAGCGAGTACATAAAGGAAATAGTCGCTATCTGATTTAATTGGGATATTGGATACGGAAAATTCCAGCGCAAATTCAGTGGCGCGGCTCGAGTACGTAGGGGGAATTCATTTTAAGACAAGAAATTGTAAGCAATTTTTGTGGTTTTAACCGAAATGTCTCATGGATCTCTTGTATCATTGCAGTTGGGAATCGTGGCAGTAAAAATTTCTGTGCGATGAAATTTCCATTCATTTGTTGCTTCTTAAAGGGAAACCTAGCTACAAATATACGTTAATTTATCTGAACAATATTGACATGTGTTATGACCAAATCTATTGTGTAGTTTACAAAACGTCATCGGGTGAGGCCTTTTATGATGCTTGGGTGTGGCCAATTGTATTACACTACATCTTTATATGGTTGAACTGAAACCTTTATTTATCATTTGTAATCTGTCATTTTTAAACATAAACCCCATTCACTTTTTTTTACTGAGTATAGGCTGATATGTTCCATCATTCTTTTACGACACTTCAATCAATTTTAATCCGATGCTATTCCAATTGCAATTTTATTGGTACTACGTATGTACAAAAAGCGAGGTATGGCGGACAACGCTAGATGGCGCCACTGCGTGGAATCCTTTGCTGTGGTGACGGACACCAAAGCTTATAAAAACCGTGGAAAGAAAAAATGAATTACATGTTGGGGAATAGCAGGAACAAACATTGAAACGGAATTTTCCAACGTTCCTGAGATTGGCACATTCATTACTTCTGTCATGAAGGAGGATGGGAGAAGTAGTCACCAGATGGCGGTAGTGCGCTGAAATTGCAGAAGGGGGAGGGATAAAAACCCGGGTTTTTGAATCTGGCGATAACGGCGTTCTTTCGCTTATAGGCAAGGCAAGGCGTGGGTGGTGCACTTGCTGGCCCGGCCCCGTTGCACGCTGGGAATTTGGGTGGCGCCCAATGAGCAACGTCGACCGACTCGAAAAGGCGGCCATTTTCTCCTTGCAAGTCGGAGATCGTGCGAGAATAAAATTTCGAGTTCAGTTCGCTCGCCGCATACGTCAACTGTCACATATCACGGCTAGGAACCGTATCACCGGGGGTAAGTAGGAGTTTATTGATTTTCTCAAACTGGGTTGCGTTTCGTATCGATTCTCGATGCGGCAAATAACGATCGTTTTCCCCGGATTCGGTTTGAATCCGCGTTCCGATTTTCGAGAAAAGTTTTGCGAGGGAAGTAGTAAGTGGCAAACTGGGCGCCATCATCGGCCAAAATTTGCCTCGCCAAGACCGCGCCTCGTTTTTCCTTGTTATAGTATCCCCTACCCGTTATTATATACATAGTAGGGAATTATTAATCCAACTTGGATCGCGGTGAAAAGATTTCAGAGGAAAGAATGGGGGAATTTCGAATTTGTCGAACTCCGATTGGATTTGTTGTTGCAAAGTGGCTTCTGTGAATCTCTCTGTGTAAGTATTATGTTAACCGGATACGATTTGACCCCCTAGAAAACGGCGACCTGTTGTTTTGCGTTGTGTGCCTATTATTTTATCTCCAATCAAGAATCGAAACCAATGTCTGCAATTTTTATGTTTTTATTACATGGAATAGTTTGTTGGAGCGATCCGTTCAAAAGAAAAAATACTTTTCTTTATTAAACAACAGCAAAAAAAATTCTTGAAATAGCCTCAATTTTTTTGCTTAACTTTACGAGATTTTTACAGCTACTCATCGAAACGAGTAAAATGCTAATTGACATTATAAAGGAGAGAAATGCAGAGGTTTTTGACATCTCAATTAAAGTGAGTATTTCGGTAAGTTTAGGTATAAAATGCATCTAGCTTCAATATATACTTTTTTTTACCAAGATACGCTCAAAAGTCTGTATTTTAAACATTAAGCGTCCATCTTGTTTTCGCATTGTGTCGTCACAATGTGAAAGTATGGGTAGCTAACTGTAGTCGTATGTGCAATAAGAACGTAGCCAAAATGTAGCCAACAGGCAGTCATTCGCGTTGATTTTGGCGTTCCATACGTTCGAAAAGCGCAACTGGCGCCACCTTCAGGAACTAATGAGCGATACCGAAACCCTGCGTTCGATCAGTAATTAGTTACTAGGATTTCTTTACGGGGAAAAAGAAATTACTTCGGATGGACCTGGTGTTGTATCTACAAGTTAATTACCTACAATTTGACATGTCACTCAACATGAAGTGAAAACATCTGCATTTCTCCTTTAAAAGGTTTAAAGTTCTGTTAGCAAATTAGGAAAAGATTCAAATAACTTAGTTAGTAATCGAAACCACTCAAACGATATGGTATCTGATAAATGGTAAAAGTTTGATACTGTACAACGAAGACATAACTACTTACTTGCTTGCTTTAATGTTATTACTGTATCAGTATTTTATTATATGTAGTAAGTCCGCGTTCAAGGTTGCACTATTTACACGTAACAAAACTAATTTCTGAGTGATGTAACCTGATTAAAATAGTTTTTTTGTATCGCTTTGTTAATTATTCTTAGAAGTATTAAAAATGACTATGAACACAATTGTGACGAATATAATGGGGTCATTTGAACAGAAAAGAAAGTTGTGATTTTACACAACCTTGGAATCGGTGCAACTTTGAGTGCGAAACGACTGTATATGCACTTTCCGCTTGCATATCCAATAAATTATATAATTGAAGACGGTTCTTTAACAACACGAGGTCAGTTATATAAAGTAGGCAACAGACATTAAAGTTTATACACGAACACATCTTTTAATCGTTTATTGTATCTATGTTTAGATAAAAATGTTTATTGTATGTTCCCTCCAGGTTCATACCAAAAAAAGCATCTATTTATATTCTGTGTATGGCAATGAATAGAAATTTAGGTTCATTGTTTTCTTTTAAATACCGCCTCGTGAAAATAAAACGGAGACCCGTTTGCTGGACTTTTCATCTCTTTATTTAGCGGTCCAACTAATTTTAAAATTGAGAAACCTTTAAATTAAGTTTCTTGCGACAGTTTGTGGCACGTAATTTATCCCCGCGCAACATTGCAACGTGTTTATAATGGGGACAGTTGCGCAAGATTCGAACGTTCGCAAGATAGTTGCGCAAATCGGCCTGATAAACGAAAACAGGCAGGTTCAAAGTGTAGAAGACACTTTTCTGGAACTGTTGTTGTAGTATACTATACTACACTATACTATATTAGTTGTAATGGTATATACTAGTAGAAATCAGATCTCATCTTGTACATTGATGATTGGGTTTTTGTTGCTGGTTGATTTTTAATTGTTCTTCCAAGTACTTGTGAGATAGTTTTGCCTTTTTGAGTGACCGGCATTTACTCGTTACAAAATGACGTCACCAGCGTTGCGCAATGCAATCTGTGATTTAGGGGAAGTTGCCAAATCACCCGGTTTTATAATAACAACGGGGTTTTCAGTTAATTGTAATTTCTTGTTGCTGCTATAGTACTAAAAGGTGGCGCAGAATTTCTTTTATTTTATTTTTTTAGTAAGTAATAACTCCGAAGATTGCGTGACGTCACTTCCTCATTTATTGACATTGCGTCAATCTATAGTTTATTTGTCAGATTCGCCACATTCCTGAAGTGTGTTCATCCGCCTAATATAACTAGAGAGAGAGAGAGAGGGAAAAAAAGAGTAGGTGTGTTAACTGTATCAAAAGCTCCTTATCAGTTGTACGGTATTTTATTATCTCTTTCATTTATTATTCTGTACTACTACTATACTATATCTGTGACGTCACGTGACCGACCTGAAAACCGACCATCGCAAGTGGATGTAGTAATACTGCAACTAAACTGGATAATTACAAGTTTACTTGCTTTCGAGGACAACTGGTTGTTTGTGTGTTTAGTTATACTTATTGTTTTGCGTTATTAGATTTCATAATTAAATTGGATGATGTACTGGATATATATAATAGATTAGTATTAGTGGCCGTGTTTGTGTAAGTGGAAATGGGGAAGTAGGCCTTGCACAGTTTTAATGCCATGTTAATGTTATTGTTGGCTGGATTGTTATTGTAAAAAATGGATTATGTTTCGGCGCACAACTAGCATTGTTTTAATTGTTCGCACTTTGCCCTTTTAACTCGGGATTATTTTTTCCTTTCCCCCGTGCCTCTATATAGACTTAGAAACTGGGGAATATAGATTTACTACAACGATTTGTAGAGATTAGTGTCATATTATAGGTCAAGGTAGTAAGATGTTTGTGAAGTACCCGGTGAAATTAATTGTTTTTCTTTGAAAATTGGTGCGTTCCAATTAGGCCTACTAACAGACAAAAAACCGATGAGAATGGTTTGTCATAAAAAATGTCATTTTCCCGGGTTTTTAATACGTCCTTCTGCTTCCTTTTCCTTTTTTTATTTTTCATTACAAATGGCATTGCTGCGTAGTGCGGATGAGCGCGTAAAAGTTTTTTTTTGTTTGAAAATTGGTCAGGGAAGTTTTGTTTTGTTTTTCCGTTTCGAATGTTGAGTTGGAAGAATGCAGACGAGTGGTAATAGAGCGCTGCGCGCAGACAGTGCTGGGAAACGAGGGCGCCACGCAGATCGCGTTCGCGTTCGAAATGGAACGTTTCGTTGTCGCCATATTGGAAAAGTCGGTTTTCGTTTTGTCAGCTTTTCTTTTCAACGCCGCCATCCTCTTTTGAGTTCCCACTTCGTGGTGTGGGCGTGCTTTTTTTTATTATCGCGATCGTGTGGTAGTAGTATGTATAGTTTGAAACTTTTGACATTTGCCGAAGTTTAGTTTTCGGAGAAGAAATGGTTCATGCGTCATTATTATTCCTCGATGTTCGAGGGTGTAGGCCAGAAATCTTAAAATGTGATTCAGGGAATTTTTGTAGCATGTGCGCATTTCGTACTTTGGTAATTGAGCATGGAAGTCGATTCGTTTTATGTGCGAAAAGGTACATAACTTGTTGAACTGTTACCAAGATGGCGGCCCTGTTATAAGTTATAGAGTAAGTAGTTATTGGTCGACCCTTTTCTGTAAGCTCCGCCCACTGCAAGTGTACGTGAAGTTTTAAACCCGCCAAAGATGGAAGCTGTAGTAGTATGAAAGAATCCTAGGTTATTCAATAGATTAGGCTCCTCATTAACACCGCCATTTTTGATCCTGAAATAAACTCGTTGCAGCTATGAAACTCGGCAGAGTTTTGCCAATTTATGGGAGGGGCTTGAATCGGGTGTTTGGGGGCGTGGCTAATTGGTTTAGTTATATAGTTGAATGCCCAGTGTATATATGTATGCAGATGGCAATAAACCCTGTTCACGTAAAAGATTTGTTGACATTGAACAGCTGATGTTCAATGGTCTGTGTTCCGAAATCCCGCCCACAAATTTTTGTTTTTTTCGTATTTGTGGCCAAGATAAAAGGTTACAAACTTTGGTATTTTGTTGCATGTACAGTAGTACATGACGAATCGGGTTTAATATTTACAGGTTGTGGGGAAAAAAATGCGGTGCATGAATCGTGAACAGCATGCGTCATGATAGTGCCGTCAAATTTCTAATCGTTTTCTTTCTCTTATGGATGCTGTATGGGAACAGAGAACGAACCGAACAGTCGAGAAGAAGGCAATCTGAAGGCTGAACACTAAACAAGCAAGATGCCGAAACCGGTAAGTTAAAAAAATTTCCATTTTCGTACGTGTGACACGAACAGGCATCGGTTGGAAATTTTAACAAAATGTGAATGTTTTTTTTGCCAGGTGAACGTTCGCGTCACCACTATGGATGCCGAGTTGGAGTTCGCTATTCAGCCGAACACCACGGGCAAACAACTTTTCGATCAGGTATATTGAGAATACAGTTTGTACGTGCAGCGATATGAGGGTGCCTGCATCACAAATGGGGGGGAATTTATCACGGTAACTTACTATCTGACAGACAGGTGAACTACAGTTGAACCTCGGTATACCGAAACAACTTTTCCCCCATAGAAAATAAAGGCAACTCTTTGAAGTTGTACAGGGTGGTGCGAAATGATTGACCCCCTCCGTTTATATACACTTCCCAAAAAGATACAGAAAAACTGAATATACCATCTTGTAGATAATCAAATTCTGCATAGGGGGATCAAATTCAGCCGCAAGACACGAGAACCACCGTTGACTGAAAGTAAGTTCACCTAAAAAGTATAAACAAGAACAGCAAATTTTCAGCTGTCAAAAACGAGTTTCGATTTTGCTTCTTCGTCAATAAAGTGTGAACGGAAAGGAATTTTTTTACAGTCCTACACAGAATTGAATTCTCTACTATCCGGTTTTCCTGTGTATTTTTCGCACCACCCTGTATATGACTATGTTTAGATAAGCTTAGTTCGTATGGGTGTTGCAAGTTGAGGCAACAGATAGAAATTAGAGATTCTGTATATTGGGAAAACGATCAACGCAGGTTATCATTTGATCGGTGTGAACCCTGTTGAACCATTTTAGTTGCGGTAGCTCGTTTGCGAAACATCCGTTTTAGACATTTGATTAGATGCGAAGCGAAATGTGGATAATCTGAACGACACGATAACGATTTCTGGCGGATTTTTTTGCTTCTGCAGATGTTTTCTTTGCGATTTTAGGTGGTCAAAACCATCGGACTGCGCGAGATTTGGTTCTTTGGACTGCAGTACATCGACAGCAAAAATTACTCAACGTGGCTGAAGTTGAACAAGAAGGTAAGAAAGTACTTTTGTAAGTTGCAAGTGGTGACGATGACGATGATGATGATGATATCGGGGTGATAGTGAAACGTGCTGGCACTTTAATTCAAACAACTTAAGATGCGGTTCGCGCCAGTTTGGGGGGTACAAAGAAACTAAGAATAAGTGTGAACCGCCGAAATGTGCCGCGAAAGACCGAGCCATCCAATATTGCGTTCGATAAGGAATCGTTGTGGATGCGATTAGGTTTGACTCTCGGATTAGATCAATCCGGCAGCATCTACGTTCGCTATATATGCGGACATAAAGCAGGTGATAAAAGTTGTAATTTGTTAATAGGTCAGTAAATATTTCCAATAATCTTGGTAGATAATTGTTTGCGTGAACGATGCAGTACTGCGAAGTAATGGCGGTTGCAATTTAGTCCTCGGGAATTCAGTACCACGATGTGGCCTAATTGTAGCCGCGTAATTTGCGAGATTGATAAATATTTAAGCATCTTTATTACTAGAAGGGCAGGGCAAGCTTTCGAACAGCACCTAGATGAACAATCTGTCGGGTTCGTATTGCTGCGGCTCGAGTGTTTCAAGAGAACTTTATAGGTGTGGTTGGGAGATTTTGGGGGGAAAAAATGTATACATTGAGCAACAGTGTATACAGTAATAGTTGGCGAAGATTATGAAGGCGAGTAGGTTCCAAAATGGACGTTATCAGTGGTACGTATGTGTGTTGCAGAAGCGGATGTTTTCAAGAAGGCAGTTGATGACCGCACGGCTTCCTCTTGACGTCAAGTACTATATTTGGAGCATTTTTTTGTACGTGTATGTGTTTTTGATGGTGGTGGTGGTGATGGTGCACCGCAGGCAGGACGTGTGGGCACATGGCACACCGGGGCTAATTGCAGCATCTGTTGCCGTCCACTTTCCCCTTTTACTTCTAGTACTTCTGCGTTGGAAACCTGTTGTTAATGTGGTTTCTTGGCCGATGCAGCAGCAGCAGCGTGTGATACGTGTCCATTGCATGAAAGGAAAAAACCTCTGAGGATTTTTGGTTGTTAGGTGTGGTTTAAGATTTTCGATGAGGTGGTGTTGCAGACTTGCTTTCCTTACTGCATTGAGTTGGGGTTCACATTGTGGAAGGTCTCTGGAGAAATTGTCTGAAAGCAATGAAAGCAATCTACTGCTTTTCAAATGTTCGAAAAATTCAATTTTACCGGATTTATTTTAGTCCGTCGTCACGGGTGGCTTTACGATACCTGTAATTAAAGGAATGGGGATTGGTGGGGAATAGGGAAGTACACTGTATTGATTTACAGTGGGAATTGTATAATTGATGCGTGCAACTACGGCTTAAAACAGGGCAAAGACTTTCATTCAATCTGGGGTTATAGTAATCTATTGTTGCGCAGCTAGCCTACTTGTGACCTTTGGTGTCCAGCAAGAAGTTTATCTGCGTGGCAGCGCAGTAATATTTTTCCGGGGAGACAATAAAAGTATACTATAGCCCGTTTCTTTTTCTCGTTTCTGCGCGTGGCAGGTGCTGAACCAAGATGTGAAGAAAGAGACCCCGTTACAGTTCAAATTCCGTGCCAAATTCTACCCAGAAGAGGTTTCCGAGGAGATCATCCAAGATATCACGTTGGTGCGTGTATAGAGAGAGAGAGAGAGAGAGATGCTTAGTTACAATGGTGTTCAGTTTAATTGAACTCTGAATATTGCAGCGGTTATTCTACCTACAAGTGAAAAATGGCATCCTGCTCGACGAGATATACTGTCCACCCGAGACCTCCGTGCTCCTCGCTTCGTACGCGGTGCAAGCGAAGTACGGCGATTACAACACGGAGGTTCACACGCCCGGCTTTCTGGCCAACGATAGGCTCTTGCCTCCCAGGTGATTATAGAAGTTCGGAAACGGTGGTGGGACAAAAAAAAAAAGGCTTAAAGCCGATTAATTTTTACGCAGGGTCTTGGAGCAGCATAAGATGTCGCGCGACGAGTGGGAATCGCGTATTACCACTTGGTACGGGGAACACAAAGGCATGTTGAGGTACGTTCGACTCCTCGGGAAGAGTAGTGTCTGTTTGTTAACGGCGAATGCAAATCGGATGGGGTTACGTTTGTTTGTGCGTGTTACAGGGAAGATGCGATGATGGAATACCTGAAGATCGCGCAGGATCTGGAGATGTACGGCGTCAACTACTTCGACATAAAGAACAAGAAAAACACAGACCTGTGGCTCGGGGTCGACGCACTCGGCCTCAACATCTACGAGAAGAACGACAAGTGAGTTTCGTTGAACCGAGCGGGGTGGGCGAGAAGGAAGCGTCGGTAACCGTATTTTGTCACACGCAGGCTCACTCCGAAGATCGGGTTTCCGTGGAGCGAGATCAGAAACATATCGTTCAACGATCGGAAGTTCGTGATCAAGCCGATCGACAAGAAGGCGCCCGTGAGTGATGACGGGTGTCCGTCTCGCGATAGGGTTGCTTTAGGTTTACGTTTCCGGTTTTGTTTGTTTTTTGTTGCGTAGGACTTTGTGTTCTTCGCGCCACGGCTGCGGATCAACAAACGCATCCTGGCCCTGTGCATGGGCAACCACGAGTTATACATGCGCCGTCGCAAGCCCGACACCATCGAAGTGCAGCAGATGAAAGCGCAGGCTCGCGAAGAGAAGCTCGCCAGGCAACACGAAAGGTTTGCGCGATTTTTTTTTTCTCGGTCGTACGTCGACGAATAAATAACGTGGTTTGCGACCGACCCGGCCGGCAGGGAAAAGTTGCAACGCGAGATCTTGGCTCGAGAGATGGCGGAGAAGAAACAACAGGAGTACGAAGGCCGCCTGAAATCGATGCAGGACGACATGGAGCGTCGGCAAAAGGGTGTGTTGCCGTATCGTCGTTTAAGTAATTAACTACTTCGCGGCCGGGTGGTTCCTGACGTGCATATTCTCGCGGTTAACGGACAGAGCTGAACGAAGCTCAGGAGACGATCCGTCGACTCGAGGAGCAACTGCGCGAGCTGCAGAAGAGCAAGGAGATGTTGGAACTAAAGCAGAACGAGTTGGAGTCGATGATGAGAAAGCTGGCCGAGGCCAAACAGATGGAGGAGGAAGAGAAGGCCAAATTGGTGCGGAGCTCTCGAGGTATTGTTTGGCGACACGCCGAGCTGACTTCATGTTTGAACGTTGCAGGAGGAGGAGATCAGGTTAAAGCAGGAAGAAGTGTCCCGCATCCAGGAGGAGGTCAATCAAAAGGACGAGGAGACGAGAAGGCTGCAGTTCGAAGTGGAGGAAGCGAGGCGCAAGCAGGAGGAGGCCACCGCGGCCCTGGTAGCCGCCACGACCACTCCTCAGCATCACCACGTGCACGAGGACGAACACGAGGAGAACGATGACCTGACCAACGGCGACGTCGGTCAGTGGTGTGTTTTGCGTCGAGTCGCCGCTCGGACTGTCTTTAGCCATTTTTCTCCTCGCACACGCGTTAGGCGCGGAGTTAGGCTCTCACGATGACGAATTGTCCATTCCCCGCCCGGAAGAAGATCGGCAGACGCAAGTCGAGAAGAACGAACGTCTCCAACAGCAACTTAAGGTAATTGATTCGGTTCTGAGAATCGTCCGCAAATCGCGGTTTAACTGAAAGGAAGCGGTGTCTGTACTCGTAAAGCTGGTCCTTTTCGGTGTACCGGTTCAAAGCCGAAACTGGTGGAATTGACTCTTGTCGCTGTGCATTTTTTATTGAAGATGCTGAGCAAGGAGTTGGCCGAGACGAAAGACGATTCCAAGTTGACCGAGAACGATATACTTCACCAGAAGAACGTGCAGCAGGGACGCGACAAGTACAAGACCCTGCGGGAGATCCGGAAGGGTAACACCAAGCGCAGGGTGGATCAGTTCGAGAACATGTAGAGTGCGAGAGAGGGAAAGAGTTAGAGAAAAGACTGAGAGGGAAGTGGGCAAGAAGAACGGCAACTTTCACCTGCTTAATTCACAAAATGGTTTTGGAACGCGACAATAACGAAAACAAAAAGTAGGCTTACTCCAGTTACTACTACTACGAATAGCTACTACTATATACTACGAAATGGGTGGAAAAAAAAAGCTGTAGCCGTTCCAAATTGTATAAGTTTACAAGATAGGTGGAGAAGAAGGATTCCAGCCGAATAATCTGGAATAAGATTCTCTTCTTGATCTTGAGATATATATATAGTCAACTAACAACGTCCTGGCTCACGATCGATGCCTTACCGAATTTTCCAAAATTCTTGCCTGCATATTTATGGATCCTCCAGCTATTCCAAAAAAGAAACCCCTTAACTATTTTTGCAAACAAGCCGCTTCTCAGTTTCCGTATTTTATAAGCGTTAACCCTTCCTCGGACGTAACTTTATATACGATAACCAATTATACTATTATCTTGACCGTTTACAAGTTTCCCCGTTTTTTCTTTCTCTCTTATATAGTATTTTCTTTTTTTTTGGTTTACGTTTTATTTTAATTTCCCGTTTGATTTTCTCATCCTGCCATAATGCGCTGTTGTGGGACAAAAATACGAGTAAATTCTCAGGCGCGGGCTGATTGTTCCGATGGCCCCCACGTTTGGCGCTTTAAAAAAGCAAATATGTTGATCAGTTGGCGCCCTGGTTGTGTTTATTTTTTTTCTTAGCTCTCCCCCAGATGCGGAATGGTATTGTTACTGTTGGTGTAATTTTGCGAGAAGGAATTATTAAGAAATTAGAAATGGGAGTGACAAATTTACGCTTGTTGAGCTTTTTGTAAGCTTTGCATTTTTCTGTATCAAAGGGACTCGGGGCTTGCCACAGCCTATTAGTATAATAAAAGTTACCTGTGCACGAGTTAAAAGTTTATTTTAATAGTAATTTAGAAGATATTGGGGGTTTATTAGTGTCATTTTCCTTCATTTTGGGTATGTGGTTTATGTGACGGGCAGTTGGCGGCGGTGAATCGGTGGCAGCAGGAAGTACTTGAACGCAAACGTCCGGTTGCTGCCGCCGCCTGGCGGATGGAATCAGAAGTTCCAATCTACTGCGACTGATTCCGTTTTCTTTCCTGAGTTGTATCGGTATTTGCGATGTTATCCGTCAAAATAGCGGCGCGAATCACGAGGTATAGAAAGCTAAATACTAACTTGATGGGATAGCAATTCGAATTTATTAGGATTAACACCCGGCTTTGTATTTTTTGTTTTCTTGCCAGCTCTGTTGCTCGTAGGCCTATGAATGTGATTGCAAGTTTTAGTTGCCAGAAACACACTTTACCGGATTTGCAGTACGATTTCAACGCTTTGGAGCCCGTAATTTCAGCGGACATTATGAAAATCCACTACACGAAACATCACGCAACGTACGTTAGCAATTTAAATATTGCCGAAGAAAAGTTGGCAGATGCAACTGCCAAAGGTACTACTACGCAAAATAGATCGAATATAATTTGAATGGTTTTTCTATAATTTAAGGATAATTATAATTGCAGGAGATGTTAGTGGAATCATTGCCTTACAACCTGCTATTCGTTTTAACGGAGGTGGACACATCAACCACACCATCTTCTGGACAAACTTGTCACCAAAAGGAGGAGGAGAACCATTTGGTAATTTCAAACTGAACAAAAATTACAGAATGCGGAAATATTTAGAAAACGACATCAAACTTTGAATCAATGTGTAACATTCTCTGCATGGAAAACCATAAGACCGTAAGTGTTTTTATGCAAAGGAACAATCCACCGCAATTTTGTGATTGTTTTGTTGTTGTCGTCACGCCAGGATTAGATATTACCCCTTTTAAAATGTGCATTTGTAAGAATGAAATGCCCTTATAAAAGTACACTCTTATGGGGAAAAAACTAAGAAGATCTACCATAGCTGTACGTATAACAATGGTGTTAATGTTCACATTCACATTGACGATGTACCGTTTGCAGGAGACATCGCGGCCGCCATCAAGCAAGACTTCGGCACGTTCGAGTCCTTCAAGAGCCAGCTCAGCGCCGCGTCTATCGGCGTCCAGGGTTCCGGATGGGGCTGGCTCGGCTACAACCCGCAATCTCAAAAGTTGCAGATAGCAACGTGCGCCAATCAGGATCCTCTGCAAGCCACAACAGGTAACTGCGCGCAAATTAACCCTTTTATTCGTTTCAAACCGCCCCCGGTCTCCACTACGGTTTTACAGGCTTGATTCCCTTGTTCGGTATCGACGTCTGGGAACACGCTTACTACTTGCAATACAAGAACGTCAGACCCGATTACGTTAAAGCCATATACAACGTCATCAACTGGAAAAATGTTTCCGAACGTTACGCGCAAGCGCGCCAGGTCTGAAGCCGATACTTATTTAAAGCGCTACATACGCGTACCGTGATACCGATAACCCAGCTTTAGTTTGCGGGCCGAGTATATACTAGTTTCATTTTCAAATGCGCTAACTAATATTAAATAAATCCCGGTCTTCCACCCGCAAGTAATTGGTTTATTTTCACATATACACAAAAAAATACTGTTGGTCAGGTTAGGGATTGGCAAAATACACGGAGCACTTGGAAGGAGGGTTCATCTTATCACAACAAGTGCGTGCCGCCAGAGATATATGGCGAAAAATCACATGATCGTGGATGCATTTCTTTTTTTTTTTTGCAAGGAATAATCTAGTCTTGAGGCCCGCCAAAGACAGCTTCTTTCTTATTCTTAGGAAAGCAGAGGTCTGTCTTCAACGATACCGCTCGTATTTCTCGCAACGGGCGGTAAAACTTCGTCGTAGTTCGGATCCGTGCATTTCCGCGCCCTCCTTTTGCCGCAGATGGTAAAAATTGCTACTATGATTCCCGTGGCGAGGCACGCGATCAGAATGATGACAGTGACTGCAAGGTGGAAAGGGATATAAGTGTTTAAAGCAGTTTATTTTTCAAAACATCCACGCACGCGCACTTGACGAGAAAGCAATTCGGTAGCTGATGCGGAAACCTAAGGAGGAGCTTCTTTTTTTTTTTTTGTTTAAGTTCTTAGGGATGATTATTACCTTGGAATACGGTGTCGTTGATGTCGATGCCGGGTGGATGGCGCAAGACGGCCATGACATTTGCCAAACTGCCGTTGTTCGGAGGCGGCGACAAGCCGAGGATGTGGCACATCATTGGGAACAGATCAATATTTGAGAAAGGAGGCGATACGAAGCGAGGGCGGAAAGCCGGGCCGTGGCCGACGAAAGGCACTTGCATGGAAGGAAGGCTGTTGTTGTAGCCGTGATTGCCATGTACGCCACTCCCTGTTGTTAACGATCGCGCGTCAACGAAACGGGTGTCTCAAAAGCTTTTGCCGCCGCGGTTATAATATACCGGTACCGTTAGAAACGATCCAATGCTCGGACTCGTTGACGACCACATCCCATCCGTCATCCGCCACCACCAATATAGGACTGATTCTACGGTTTCTCCTGTAGAAGTATTCCTCGGGAATATCTTGCTTCTTGTACACGGAGAAGTTCATGGTCAAAGACGCGTTGCGCAGCGTTTCGTACACGTAATCTTCTTGCCCTGTAAATGAAAATACGTTGCAATTGGCGATAATGAAGGAATTTTATTGGGTAGAAACTAGCAAGTGACCCGTGTTCGGAAGGATGTTCAGTACGGGCGAGGAGCCGAAATATCGGAAAGTCGAAGGGTTGACGATGTTGCGAAGCACGATGACGTCCTCGTCTCGCACTTCAGACATGCCGTGGTCGCTCGTGATGACCACGTTGACCGCATCGAGTCTTTTGGACCGCAGCTGCCCCAGAAGGTAGTCCACGAGGTTGTCCAATTTGCGTAACTCTTCGGATACTTCGGGGGAGTTAGGGCCGAATTGGTGGCCGGCTTTGTCGGGTTGCTCGAAGTAGAGGAACACGCAGTTGGCCGGGCCTAGTACGGTGTCCGCCCCGTTGAGGAACCAGTCGATGGCGATGTCCACTCGCTGTTCCCACGGCATGCTTTTGTTGTAGGGCACCAAGTAGGTCGCTGTCCGGTTGTGGATCAGCCCTTTCGTACCGGGCCACATGATTCCCCCGCTGACCCGGCCATTGCCAGCTTCGTCGTTTAAAACCTGGAAAAGAGATCTTTTTATATTTTTCCGATCAAAACACTAAAATATGACATAACGCCCCTGATTTTCTAGTTTTTATTTTATTGATTGCTTGACAGTCGACGCTTTATAAATATAAAGGGTGAATTGTGCGATCCCGATATAGGATGTCATAGCGTATCTATTACACCGGCAAAGCTGCGCGCGTATCTATGGAAACAAGCGACAGCCCCGGGATCGGGCGTGGCCACCAAGTAGCGAATGCGGTACAGGGAGGGTGGAGCTTAACCGGTGCGGTAGAAATTTTTACCCATATTGGCACGCCTCCCACGTCCCACCACTTGGCTTCTGTGTCGTCCATCCGGAAGGTGTCATTGAGGTCAGGGTCGAAGAATTCGTTGGCTACGATGCCGTGACTCTCCTCGTAGAGTCCGCTGGCGATTGACATGTGATTGGGAAAGGTTTTGGACAGAAATCGCGGCTGCACGGATTTGGCGCTCGCCCCGGACGCGGCCAAACGATAAAGATGCGGCATGGTTTTTTCTTGCAAGTAATCGGCGCGAAAACCGTCGAAAGAGATGACTAGCAGGGACGGGTATTGACTAGGAGCGCATAAACATGTGCCAGCGTATAGTAGCAATGTTATTAACAGCATCGGCATCGTAGCAAATCCAGATGGTTGTTTACTTTTTCCAACAAACAGTCTGCGGGCAGCGCACTCGGCACAGCGCAAATGACGCATGCGCGTTGACAGCTATAATCTACTGTTTATCTAATTTCCAGTTGTACTTTAGTTTTCTGTCAAATTTTATCAATGAAATATGGAGTGGGTGTAGTGTGGTTTTTTGTCAAATAATAATAAAAAAATATGCATATAAGAACGATGATTGTTTTCTCGGAATTTATTGACGATCGTCGTATGGAGCAGTATAGGCAGCCCATGCCAATGGAACTAGCTTTTCCGCCAGCCAATCAGGGACGAACGCAGCCTGATGACGTCAGAATGCGTTTTGGATCGGTGACGAAGGCATCCTAATGACGTCACAATCGAATTGTGTTGAATACTATGCTACTACGCCTTACTTATTCATAACAATGTAAGGTAGGACCGTAGGAGTATTTCATCAACACAATAAGATTGTGACGTCATTAGGCTGCCTTCGTCACCGATCCAAAACGCATTCTGACGTCATAAGGCTGCGTTCGTCTCTGATTGGCTGGCGGAAAAGCTAGTTCAATTGGCATGGTGTGACTTATTAAATATTCAGCATTAGGGAGGGGGGGTGTCCAAAAATTGAATGACGTGGAGCTGGATTGCGAGGCTAACAAGTACTAGTAACCTGTTGCACTTTCTGCCGACTACAAGATGGCGGCCACTGATGGTATTTCGGTTCGAGTTGCACCTTTCGGCGTTATGAACGGCACTCTCAACGGTAACGTGGAGTACAAATCTGCGGTGGAAATCTTCCAAGAAACGGTAAGTGAATACTTTTACTCCATTTTTAAGTGATTGGCAGTACTTTGAGTTGCGGGAATTTGAAGCCAGCGAGTTGTCAAAGTGCCGCAACACGTTTTTTTTTGTAATTTCCCTCCACCGCTACCGAGTTTCGCGACTTGCTTCGTTTTTTGTATGTGTTACTTTTGGACATTTTAAGAGTTGAACTATCAAGGTTTCCTGTTTACTTTTCTAATCTAGTCGTTTTGTAGAAGTGCGCGATAATACCGGTTTTTGTTTGCATTAGTAATCGCATGTGCGCGCCCTTTAAGCTTGCCTGGCAGGGAGCGGTTGCGGTTGCGGTTCGAGCGCGGGAAAAATAACTTTTATTATAGTACTATTTTGACACGATGCATTTGGTCAATGCCATTATGTTATAAACGATGATTTGTCATTTCACAATGGTGGCGTTGTAATAAAAAAGGAAGAAAAACTGCTTGACAAAGCAATGCCAATCTGCGTTATTATTGTTATTACAGGAAGCGCTCTAATAGCTATTCAAGGTCCTCGGCAAAATCGCCGCCACTGCAACCGCAACTTACGTAATTTCGTCGAGCTGGTAGCGGAAACCGCTCCCTAAACCTGCAGGCGGGGTTTCAAAAAACGTTCGACATTCGACGGAAGATGCAAAGGCCAACGGGTTTTTGTTTTTTCGGATGTCGAACTTTGAATTTCTGGGATTTGAGGTGGAACTTTGGGGATCATTAGGACCAATTATGAGTCCTTGCAAATGATTGGTCCATGTCCTGAATAAAGTATCATTGTTTATCGTCGTTTAATCGCCGATCGCTTCGTGTA
>WWPM01024298.1:0-26485 GCA_023279145.1 Glomeris maerens | reverse complement strand
AGCAGGTTTTCGAACGGCTTGAAAAGGGCCTCGTTGAAATGGAAATGGGCCGGTTCGGGCTGGGACCCCAAAAGGGCCATCAGGGTGTCGTGGATGCAGGCGATGGCCTTCTTGGAAACGCACGGGTCCTTGTGGCACGCAGCCTGCGGAGGTAATAACAGCGTTCAATCTTAGCGCAAACAATTTATGTACGTACTCAAGCAAAACCTGACGCACATCTTTATGCACTGAACAATTTATGCACAATACGTATTACATAGTAGAAATGAACACATTCTGCACAACTCAACAACCAAACAACTTTATGCAGTAAAAACATTTAATCACTAACTTCCATGAAATGCGGTCCAGCTACGCTCCACGCCAACATGACGTGCATCAAGGGCCGTCCACTTCGCACGCACCTCAGCATCACGTCGCCAAGCCCGTGCAGCAAAAGGGCCCCTTCGCGTCGCCCATCTTCCCGCAAAGGCCCATTTCTCGCCTTCACCTTGCCCTGGGACCCCCCTTTGTTCGAAAAGAGCTGCGTCTGACTCGCGGCACACAACTCCGTCAGGAAATTCATCAGCGATTGCAGATTCAATTTGCAAGCTGCGTCTTCGAATAACCTACAATTATAAATAATTATAATCATTAAACACACTCTTAATTAAGCTCCCTAAAACTTTTTTGAAACTAATCAATACTTGTCCACGAGTTGCGATAGTCCGCTTAACACGACAAGGGTCCTTTCGGGTCCTAGGATCCCGTCCGAGGAAAGGTCCGAGAGGCTTTCGCGAATGGTCTCTTTCACGTCGATGGCCGGGGCCGGAAACGTTAAGGGCAAAGACGGTGGCTCGAATCTAATGATTATTAGCGTATATGAGACTTGTTTTCAATTGTGGCCCTTTTGTTTCATAAGGAGGAATAGGATTGCATTACGGTACATGTAACCGTCCAAAGGACCCGTCGCAGCAGGGTCCACATCACGCTTGCGGTGCATCTTAGCCATAGAAAGGGGCCGAGGCCCTTTGCTGAAGCACGAGTGTTCCAATTCGCCAACGTAAACGCAGCATCTGGCGGAAATCAAACGCTTCATGTAGTATTACGTTGTGTATATGTAATAGTAAAGTATGCATGATATTTCACGCACAAACCTTCACACGCAATGTTTTAGGCACAATCTTAACAATAACACTTGCTTGACTCACCTGAAAACATGCGTCCAGCAGTCGGGACAGTGACTCGCGAGCTCCAATCCGCTTCCCAGGATCAGTTCCATGCTCAAGACGTGCGACGTGTGTAGCCGCGGACCTTTGCCGCGTGCCGCAAGCAGCGAGGAGGCCTTTTCCTTCTTGCGCGATCCTGTCAAAAGGTCCGTCTGCGCGACAGGGCAACAAACCTTGGCCAGTAACGAGAACACGGCTCCACACCGCGACTGAAGACCGAGAATGTTGCTGAGTTGAGCCGCGATCTGCAAACCTTGAAGACACGTAACCACGGCTTCGCGGGCCCTTCGGTGCTCCTCGCGAGCCACTTCGGTCCCTAGCAGGAGCCCCAAAGTACTCGTGACGCCGAGGGAGTTGCGGCCGGTCAGCAGAACGGATAGGACCTCCATGATCGCGTCCCACGTGGCGGTCAGCAAGCGGCGGCTCAATTTTCGACCTGAAAAATACCACAAATTATATATTCTAACAGAATTTTTATTTTCGCGGCAATTTTCATTTTTACTGTGATTTCTGTTTTTACTGGAAATTTCCATATCTACTCTTTATTTCTAATTTGACTGAAATTTCCGATTTCATTTAGTAATTCTGTGTGTTAATTGTATTATTATTGAATTATTAATTTTCCATGGGTAATTCTTTTCGCCTTTCCATTATTTTCGCCAATATTTCTTTTTTACAAAAACTGTACAGTATTGACCGAACCGGCTTCGATGGCCGGGGAAGTGTCCTGATTGGTGAGCGCTAGCTCCAGACGCCTGCAATCAGACAGCAACTGTGACCCTTGGTTACTGCGTCCCAATCCGTCCAGATCTGCAAATTTCATCAATCATTATATATAGTTAAATTTTGCATAAATATGCTTCATTAATTTTCTCGAAACAATTACACTTATTGTTAGTTCATTTGTGAACAATAAAAACCTGTATTCATAAGTTAACGTAATGAGTATAAATGTTTAATTTGCGGACGATTGTTTAATTCACTGTCATAAGTATGTTTCATTAAATTGTGCATAATTATGCCTAATTAGTTTGTGTCGTGTAACAAATGTTTAATGTATCAAATTATGTATAATTTTTGAATAATTATGTTCAATTCATTTGTGAAAATTTTTGTTCAATTCATTTGTGAAAATTATGTTCAATCTGTGAATAATTGTTTCATTCATTTCTGAATAATTATGTATAATCTACTCTTGGTATAATTAATTTGTGGACAATTGTTTACTTTATGCACAATTGTTTGTGTGCAATTATATGTAATGGAATAATGTGTGTAGAATTCTGTGTAATTCAATTGTGCGCATAATATTCTGCTTCGCTAATTTGGAATAGGTGGCGGTGTGCTTAATTAACTAACGTGTCATGAAATTGTGACTAACTATACCCCGTACCCATAAGAAGATTGACGAGTGATGGCACGTCATTGGTCAGTTTGAATCCTGCAATTGCAAGGATATTTTTGACAAGGACCAGTTGATAAAGTTCCGCTAACCAGGTGGCGCACAGGTAAACGAGAACTCCGCTGCCGTGAATCGATTCGATGAATTCCTCCTAGAAATTTAACGCAAGAAAAATTAACTAACAATTCCATTGAATTCATGTGCGAAATTACCTCGGTCAGCGGAGGATCAACGTTGCTGGCAGTTTCGTAGTATTTGCTATGGATCAGTTTCAAATTCAAAAGCAGACATTGGTAAGTGGCAAGATAAACACCATCGGCGTTAATGATGATTAAGCATCCTTTTCTGTCTCGTGGTGCAGTTACTTCTATTGGTTTGGATAAAGAAAATCAGACAAATTGTAAGAAAATTCAGAATAAGTTATAATTTTAGACCCAAAATCGAAAACTTTTATACACAAAATCGATAAATTTAAAGGTATATAGAATTCAAAACTTTACAGATAATTGAAAACTATGCAGGGAATTTAAAACTCGTTTGTAGAGAACTGGAAACATTAAGGCAAAACAATTGAAAAATTTTAAACACAAAATTAAAAAAAATAAGCAAAACTGAATTGTTTTAAAAAGAATATTAAAAATAAAATTAAAAATATTTACGAACAAAACTAAAAAATGTTACGAGCAAAATAACCTTTATTATCTTTGTGATTATGCGTAAAAAAATTCCCTGTTAAATACCTTGACAATAATTGGACGCGAAATCCTGCAGGGCTTCATCAGCTTCGATCGAACTGCGAATCGCAAGCAGCTTGGGGAGGAAATCTTGCAAAACTTGCACAAAATGTCTCGCGTTTTGCCTCTCAATTTGTGCAAACTCGTCTCGCGAAGAAAACTGTCTCACGACTCGCTCCAGGTTCGCTTCGTTCTCGTCTTTCTGCAGAAGAGTCTTGGGAACCATTTGAAGACGTCTTGAGATTTCCGCCTCGCTCGCGGCTTGTGCCAACTGCTCATTTTCTGGAATCTGTTTGCAATTAAGTAACGTAATGAAAAATTAAACACAAATGAAAAACTAAAATCAGAACTTCACAAACTTTAAAACCAAGATTCCGAGTTGCATCGAAAAATGCCAATTGAAATCGTTTAAGTTTTGGTTTTAAATTGAAAATCGTTTTTGATTTTGATTGAAATTTTTGTATATGTAATTTAAATAGTTTTTGTTTTTAATTTCAACGGTTTTTGTTACAAATTGAAACGCATTGAGAACTTTATGAGCTTCAATGGTTTTTGTTTCAAATTGAAATGGCTTAAATTGAGAACAAAATTTAATATGAAACAACAAATAACAAAAATCTAGATAATTATTGAATTCTCACTTCTCGCTGTTCGTCATCTTCCGGCCCTTCCGTGCTCCCCGAGGACTCCGAATCGAGGTCCTTGGCCGTGTTGTCAGTGCGCTCCGAGTGCAAATACTCCTCTGCGTCCAAGGCCACCTCAGTGTCCATCTCGGACCGTGTCCGTGACTCTTCCCTTTCCGCGCTCAAGTTTTCACCGCGTTCCTTGAAAGATTTGGCAACTTCCTCCACCGGCAAATCTTGCTGACATATTTTTTCCCACACGCTGTATGTAATCGGACCTAAAATTTGTTTTCCACCGCAAAATCAATAGAAAAACACGCCAGCAAAACTTCTACATCAACTTATTACCGTTGTAATCGCAACTTTCCAGGTCTTTGAACATTTGGTTTACGGCCGTCACATACTCTTCACTCAACTCACATCCTTCGCATAATCGCATCAAAGTCGACAACAAGGCCACGACAGTGCCAACACTCTCATAGCAAATGCTCGAGTTGCCACTGTGGCAGCAGTTCACCAGCAAATCCATTGTCCTGGTATTTTTTGGGAAAAAGAGAATTTTATTTCTTATAAATAAAAACTCACCAAACTAGGAAAATAAACAACCCGCAAAAATACAAAGATAATAAATGAGGTAATTTAGGGAACAAGTATAAAGGTTACGAATCGAAATATGCTAGAAGTTTGGAAAATGATTAGAAAAATATTAAGAAATTTGAAGAGAGAAATGGAAAGGAAATGAAACGTATTAAACATTAGAAATTAAAAATGTCTCGTTTTCTAGGTGACGGTTGGGTGAGTTAAATATTTGCTGGTTTTCACCCCACGGTAATAATTATGTAAAGCTGTTTTAACAAAGTGATTATAAAACAAACAAATAAAAATTAAAACCAAATAAATATAAAATTACAAAGAAATGAAAACAAATAAAGATATCACTCCAAATTAATTAAAACAATTAAATATCAAACTCAAAATCAATTAGGTAAAACATATATACATATTAAACCACAAATCAATTAAAACAAATACAAAGCCACAAATTAAAACAAATGCAAGATTACAAAGAAATAATACCAAATACAAAATCACTAACAAATTAAAAACAACTAAATAGAAAAGTACAAACAAGTAAAAAAACAAGCATAAAATCACAAACAAATCTTTTCATTACCAACCCACTTACAACATGATCAAGTTGAGGTCATTTGGCGGTGCGTTCGGCTTATCTTTCACTGACGGCGGACATGCCACATCCAAAAGCCGCTTCGCTTTGCTTAGCAACTACAAATCCAAACTAATAATTACTCTTCTTTCCCACTTTTCCAATTCCAGTCAAAACAACGCAATCCGAAATCCCTAAACCTCTCGGCTCGACTTCACAGCTTCCAGTCTGTGTTGGGAATGCATACAGACGTAAAGCCGATGAAACACTGACTCCAGCATCGGACGAAGAGACGCAATTGGTCCCAGTAATCTCACCAATTCCATAGAAATGCTGCAAAAGACGTTATTAATTCTTAAAAATAAAACTCGAAACTCTAGAAAGTAACTCAATTTCTGTTACGGACTGATACAAGGTCTTCACTTGCGGTGTCGTGAGCGCGGCCGCTTTCGGCTGTTCGCCGCCGTGGTCCGTGTTCGCGAACCCTTTCGTCTTTTCCGGCTTGTCACAGTGCGGTGATCCCAGCAAGGATAACAACGAAGGACACAACTGTTGCCTGCAATTGCAATTCAAATGTACTGCATTTTTATATTGAGCAGATGATTAATGATGTCAAAGGCAAGTTGGATTTACGTGCCATGTGAAGTTCAGGAACGATCGGCTTTTGCGGCATGATACCGCAAGATAGGACACGAGACTTAGGACCGTTTGCAAGTGGAACGAAAGGGCACATTTGTTTTTTCCTAATGGGCACCTGGAAATACGGTTCGAAGCAAGTCATTTTCAATAACTGCTACCATAATTGCTACAAATAAGTACTGAAATAACTACCACAATTATTACAGAAGTAATTTCTAGAATAACTACTTAAATAACTGCTGTAGTAACTAATAAAACTACTGTAATAGCTGGAAATATAATAAATACAATAATAATTACTGTGGCAACCACTGAAATAACTGTTAAAACGACTGCAAAACTACAATCAGAGAACAATAACTGTCCTAAAATAAATACCAAAGACAAAGACAAACAAAAAATTACAAATACAAAAGAAAAATACAAAACATTCCAACAATCACCTTGAAATTATTTACGCACCTTGCATCCATCTTTTTGCACACTTCGCGTAACAACGGTACAACTTCATCGAAAACCGATTCTAAAAATCCAAATTAGAAAACATTTATAAACACCCAAACTTTCTTAACTCTTGCTTCTTACTTATCACAGTTACTTATTTTAATTCACCTTTTTCATTATCATCGTCTGTTTCTGTGTTTGCGCTCTGAACAATCCAAAATCCATGCAAAATAAAACCCAAATCAATCAAAAAATACTGCAAATTAAATCAATGTGATGAAATACTACTTGGATTTCATCTTCTTCTCGAAGATGAGTGCAAAAGGTGCGCAACGCTTGACCGGCTGCGGCTTGCGCCGCTGTTTGCACTGCGGCCGAGTTTCCGTCTGCGAACACGTCTTCGCAAACCTGAAGTAATCTCAGAAGCCCATTGCAACTTGTGTTCCACCAAGTTGAGCAAGTCATGTTCAAAACAACCTGGAATAATCACAAACATAATTCATGCAAAACTTGCATTCTGGAATTTGTATTTTTTCTGGCTATTTGTTTAGAAATTTCAAATTTAGAAATGAGTTCAAGATTAAGGAGGCAATTAAACCTTGAGGATTTCCACTTGGATATCTGTCGGCTGACTGCAGATGGACGTGACCGTGCGCAGCAGTTGCGACGATAGCCACTGGTCTTCCGTCGCACAGCCCATCTCCGAATGGAACCGGTCGTCTCGTAAGATTCTCTGTACATAATCAGCAAATTCCCAATTCATAATGGCAATAGTAATAGGAATAAAAATATGACAATTATGATTTTAATTATAATAACGATCAAATAAAATCACAGTATTATTAGTAATGTAAACATCCATGAACATTGAATAATACAATTAAGCAAATTAGCAAAATAAAAGTAATAAAACGTTCTGAAAAACTAATAAACTTTTCCAAAAACTATTACAATTTATAAAAACCAAAATGATTTTTTTGCAAAACATTAGCAAACTAATCAAAAGAATCCAGTTTTTAAAAAGCTAATAAAATAACCAATGAATTAATAACAAATAATACCAAATAGTAGTAAAATAATAAGTAAACTGTAACAAAATACACTCCATTAAACGTAAATTTCCCAATGAATTCCTGCCATTTGCAGGCTAACTTAACCTGCATGCCGCTGATCGCGTACGATATTAGCTTTGTGTTCCGCGACTCTAAGGCTAATTGGAAACCCAGCAGGCATTTCTCCCTAAATTACACAACCAAATAAACACACATCAAAATCTTCATTAAAAATATTACACACAATAAATCCCAGTCACACATTAATATACGTAACCTCATTTCGTACGGATATGCGCGTCGACTTCCGTGTTGTTGTTCTAGAAAATCTACAAAAAAAAACAAGAAAATCACACATAAATATGTAAAAATTCCTCTAATAATTCCTTAGAATTCAATCACACAAATAAAATAGTTCAAAAACCATTCAAAATTACAAAATCACCGTAAGCTTCTTGACACATATTTTTCACAGCTCCGTATTTGGCATTTGAAGCATCCATGATGATTTGTTGTAGAAGATTCTCCATTTTCACAGAGATTTTCAATTTTTATTCCTTTTAGAAATTATAATTCAATGGATTAAACCTGGGAAAAAATTAAAATAAAATTAAAAATATAAACACGTTATGCTTTGCTGCACAACACCTTAAAGGTAATAAGGCAAAGCCATTCTAAGAAAAGCAACCCTAAAATAGGATTTTGATGACAAACCGTATGTTTGCCACGTTGACATCGACAAAAACCGCCAAAATCGCACTAAAAACTCGGAAACTTTCTTAACAATTCCATACAATCGCACGCAAAACACGTATTGTCAAGAATTGTATACGAAACAAACACTGAATTCCCGGATGCGCGATGCTATCGTGAAAAGACTGTCAGAATTTGAGATTAAGGAACTGCAACCGCTACCGGAACTGCTACAACACCCGCTACCGGAACCGCTACAGCAACCGGTTGCCCATTTATATAATAAACCACCTATTCGACTGTTTCACATTGGTGTATCGTACTGGTGCATTATTTATGACGTCATCCAAGTCCCACATCTAATGAGTAGCTGGAAAGCTGGTTCGGGATTAGTTGGCCAACCTTTGTGACGTCACAACTATGTGTTACTGCGATTAATAGTGGGTAACTTATTTGGTGGCTTTTATTCTGGTTTTGCTTTCAAGATGGCCAAAATTATTACACGTGGTTTGTTTCTATAGATAGAATCGACATAAAATTTTGCCGAGATGCCTGTTATGCAGCGTGTTGTGTAAATTTTATTCAATTTTAAGTCGTTTCTCATTTTGAGTAGACATTGAATTTTAATCGATGGATGCGGCATTTTTTTTGTATAATTTTTAGAAAACCGAAAACACAAAAGGCTAAAAGAGCCCTTTTGGAGCGAGAGCCAAAGGTCATCGAGAATGTTAAGACAGCTATGTTACTTCGTGGCGCAAAAGCCAGTGATAAAGTTGTGAAATGCATGAAAAATTTGGTAATTTATACATTTTTATCCAATTATAAATTCTGTTATAATTTCTAAAAATCTACATAATTGCAATTCTCATTTGCAGACTGCATTAAAGAAACCGAATGCCATTTTCTTTGGAAGGTAATTACTGAAATTCACTAGGTTTCAAGCAAAAGTTTGAAATCATCATTTTGCAGTACTACTAAAATTGTATAAAGGATTAATAATGTTGATTTGGAAATTTCAGGAAAAATCAGCTTCTTCCATTTGAAGATCAAAATCCGCTGGAGGCATTTTCCAAGCAACATGATGCTTCATTATTTATGTTTGGATCGCACAATAAAAAACGACCGCACAATTTAGTCATAGGTAACGTCAAAAACTCCAATTTCTAATTATTCTTGAACACGCTCTAATTTATTAAAGATTGAAAACTTCAATAGTTCATGAATATATTGTATTTATTTCGATTTAAAGCAATAATGTAAAATTTCTCGTAGGCCGAATGTACGACTATCACGTTCTCGACATGGTAGAATTGGGAATTGAGAATTTCAAAAGTCTGGAAGAGATTAAGGTTTCATTTCTAATTTTTTTAGAGTTGTTTCAGGATTAAACTGATTCTTCAAACTGAAAAGGATTTGTTTTTCGATCCGTAGGCTCCGAAAGTTGCGTTCGGATCCAAGCCGTTCCTCATTTTTTCCGGCGAACAGTTCACCGATGATGAAGACTACAAGCGGCTCAAGAATCTGCTCATTGGTTATTAGCGAATGGGGAATAAGCTATAAGGGTTTTCTTCAAATGAAATGGCACATTTTGTACATGTAGTTTTGTGGAACTTAGCGGCTCTTTTTCAATTTAGTTTATATTAATTTACAAATTTTTACAATTTAATTTATGGTAATTTCACAGTATTATTAAACATTGAATTTGAATGAGTTTCCAAATTTTGGGCCTAGAATTTTAATGTAAATTTACATTTTCACTCACAGTTTGTATTACCGGTAAATTTCTATTAGAATTCATGTTACATTTCTAATTAAATTTACAATTAATTAACTTCATATTAATTTAAACAAAATGTAACGATTTTACACATTGGATTTTAATTTCAAAGAAATTTATAATTTTAATACGTTATCTTTGTCCATTTCTTTTTGAACTTGTCCTATTTATTTTCCATGAATCTAAAATTTAGATTTGAATTTTTTCTGTGTATACTTTCATTTACAGACTTCTTCCGCGGCCCTGTCGTGGAGAACATTTCGTTGACGGGACTGGAACACGTGTTGTCGTTCACGGCAGTCAAGGGCATCGTGCATATGCGGAGCTACAAGATTGCCATGAAGAAATCCGGCACAAAAGTGCCTCGCATCGAGTTGGACGAAATGGGCCCTTCGGTCGACCTCACAATGCGGCGCAAGAACTTTGCGTCACTGAGTTATTTCAAAGACGCTACTAGGAAGCCGAAAGAGACTGTGATTAAAAAGAAGAAGAATGTGAAACACGACAGACTCGGCACCAAGTTGGGACGCATTCACATGCAGCGACTCGACATGACCAAGTTCCAGACGAGGAAGTTGAAAGGGCTCCGCAAGACGGTGGCACGCAAGAAAGGGCCGAAAGGGAAAGTGGACGGCGGACGAAAAAGGAAAAACCAAGACGGTCAAAAGAAAAAACAATGAAATATTCACCGAAATTGAACACTGATCTAAATAAAAATCTGGAAATGTGAGACTAGAAAGATGTAGGATTTCTTCTGTTCTCAAACTTTAAATAACATACAGTGGAATTCACTTAAACCGATCTTCAAGAGACCTAAAAAAGTCGAATTGTTGTATCCAAATTAGACGAGATCCAACAAGAACAAATGTAATGGATAAACAAAAGACCTACCGAATAACTGTACAGAAATATAGGGTGGCCACCAAAAGTCTGAAAGCTTTGAAGAAGTTCATTTTCCATCGTTTTTACCGTAAATCCACGATAATAAGCCTGTCTCGAGAATACGCCGGTCTCGAAAATAAGCCCTTTTCAATTGTATTACCCGATCTACACGACTAAAAATTGTTTCTTACAAATTTTATTTTTCACGAGGAATTGAGATTTCCATATTGCATTACATAAACGCATCCGTGGTAACTTGATATTAACAGAATAAACCGGTCTCGTAAATTAGCCTGGTCAAAAAGGAAAAATTGAAAAAATAAGCCCAGGCTTATTATCCCGGATTTACGGTATTTTCATTCTTTTTTGGCGATTATAGAGCATCTTTTGGAGAATAAAATGGCTGCGTACGATATCCAGCAACGACTTAAACTCACGCGGGAAGCACCCGAAGTGTAACTCGCAAATCTTGATAAACATTTCAGGATACCAATTTAAGTAAATATGGAAAACACTGATAACTTTTCCCCAATTGCGATGGCTAATTTAAAAAAAATAATTGGGAAATTTAAACATTACATGGTCATGATAAATGCTGTGGGAAGAGCTCATGAATGTCCCAATTTTAGTGTTATTGTACCAAATATATAATTCAAATAAACTTGAACAGGAAATGGACAAAAAACCGCACAAATGCACAAACACCTGTGGTTATTTGTTCGCCGCCGGATGCAACACGCGTCACAATTATATAGCTCTTGTGAGAAACTGTCACTAAAATATTGCTGTGTGTAAACAGCATCATTGTCAAATTTGTTCCTAATATTTCTACTAACACAAGAATATTAATATCAATTGGGAAATAGTGCGAGTAGCGCGACAAGTTCACGCACGGATACTTCAATTTCTGCTTTAGTAACGATTTTGTTATTTGTAATGCAGATTTGGAGGGAACATCGAGATCGCTCAAAGTCTTTCGTGAATCAGGTTGAAATGCACTCGGGTTTAGCCCTATGCGCCAGCCTATCGCAGTCGCTGTTCGCCACACTTGCACTAGCCTTGGCCCTTATGGGTACAGAGATCCTATACTACGCACCGGCTATCGTTTTCGGATTGGGCAGTTTCTTAGCTATTTTATCATCTCAAATGCGAAGCAAATGTGTGCTAGTGGCCACGGTCATCGCGCAGATACCATGTATGTTGGTGGCCATCTGGCTCGTGTACGTGGTCGCGGGCGAGCAAACGCGAGAGCTTGGTAAATTTTACAGGTTATATTGATTGGGATGTTTGTATTTTTTAATGGAATTACTTAAACGCGCTTAAATAATAAGCAGATTGCAAGAGTTGCGAATTGTTGATGGGGATGTTGATGTTCGCATCGTTGACCGAAGGGACATTGTCTTTTGTGGTCATTGTGTATGCCTGTAGGAAACTGTGGTTACAGGACGAAGACAGAGAAGAGGTGATTAGTAAAAAACATCAACAATAATAGTAATAGCATTAATAATAGCAATATTTTTTGAATATTCTTAATAGCAATTTTCAATATTAAAAATAAAAATTGCAATAGTTGTATAGTAGTTGCAACAACAATCACTTTTCAAAAGCTTTATTACAACACATTATTATATAATCTGAATTATTAGATAACTTTGGTAGAAATTCATGATTTTTAAGTACGGAAATTATCCATTATGTATTAAGTAAAGCTATCAATCTTTTTTATGTCTGAGACGGGGATTGTACTGATTAATTATTGACGTAAGCAACTACAAATGCCGAGTTTCTTTTTTTGTTAGCATTTCATCATCTCGAGCAAAATGAGCTGGGAAAGCTTAAAACTATTGGAAAACAGCACACAGTTTCCTGTGCAACCAACTTCAAAGAATATTGATCCATATTACTACTCCGAAGACATCATATGAAATTTGGAAAGAATTCGATTTTTTTGTTGACAGCCAGGCCACAATAACACTTTGAAATGTATAAATTAAGAAAGGAAATTGGTATTAATTTTGTGAAATATTTTATTATTTTCTATACAGAGAGATTAAAAACGAATTGTCACATACATATTTCAAAGCTGTATTACTGAGCATATGTGTATTGTAGAAAAATGAGTGATATGCTATAGTTCAAAGAAGTACTTTGAAGTAATAAATTCCAAATAGTTTTTTCAAATGCTGTCATAACTTTTATAATCGTTCCCAATTTGTAAATAATAAATTTCAAATAATACTCACATATCGTTTACTTTTAATTGAGAAATATTTCAGCAGAAAATCTGATATTTCCTAATCACTGCGTCTCTCGAACATGTGTACACGTGATTTGTATCGGTCACTATACCGTTCACCGGATCACAATCCGGTCCGGTGAGCTGAATCGTTTCATTACTATCGTGTTTGTAATAAACACATAAGCCATCACCTAAATAGAAAAATAAATTCTCAAACAAAAGTACGATAATATAAAATATTAATGGCATATTACAGTAAAATTTGTATTTCCTGAATTAATAAATTAAGCCCCATTTTCGTAAACAATTTCTAATTTTTGCCAGTTTTTCCTAAATCCTTTCTAATTTTTTTAACAGATTTTCAATTTCTATTGGAAAAGTTTCATTGTATATATATATATACCAATTGATGCCATATTATTGGAATAATAAATTGCAACTCATATGCCATTGCGTTTAACATTAAATTGTTGAATAAAATTAAGAGGGATAAAATATAAATTATATATGGTTTGAAAGGTCACAGAACTATCATTTCATGTATAACATTTCTTTTAAAACAATATTTAGTTTAGAAGTTACTTGTACTTTCCTGAAATAAATATATTGCAATCATACAGACATTGTTACAATAATGTAAAAAGCAATCACAATTTGCAGAATTCGAGCAATAGTTAAAGCCAAACAATACTAAATAGTTATTTTCACACACTGCCATGATTCTATTTTGCTTCTAATGTTTAGAAAATTTGGCTTCATAAATGATAATGAATGTATTGTTCTAATAATATGTCACTGTAAATTCAATATTCCAATATTTTGCCTTCAGGAAAGTACATATAACTTCCAAACAAAGTATTATTTTAAAAGTGTTATACATGAAATGGATCCTTGTTCTGTGACCTTTCAAACCATACATAATTTCGGTTTTACCACTTTGGATTTCATTTTAAAATTTAAGTTTACATACAGTGGTGCATGAGTTGCAACTCATTATTCCAGTATTATGACACCAACTGACACATGGCAAGTTTTACTTTTTCCCGCAAGGACTCCACCGCGTATCGCCAAAAGTGACCGCACCTCCGCAGCCGTATCCAGCCACGAGTTCACCGGACATCTATTAAAAAATATAATGCCAATATCATTACCATAAATACATTGCCATTAACAAAGAGCACCTTGGATTTCTAAGGTCAATTTGATAGAGAACTCCGTCTTGGCAACCGCAAACTGCAAGGGTCTCAGACGTGAAGACACACGCGTTCACGGCTCCGGCGCAGGCAAATGAGAAAACCTACTTATATTGAATTAGAAATTAATATCTTTATGAGATGTGTTGTGTTTTTATTCTACATAAGAAATGATTAAGACTACCGAGTCTCTTTGGTGGATGTCAAAGCCGCGAAGAAATTTATCTTCGCATGCTAAAAGTAGGATCTTTCCTTGTGTTCCGATTTCTCGGTCACCTGAGAAAATGAAAATGAATATAAATTGCTATAGTGCTACCAAAATTAGTTGAGACTGGTGCCCCGCCCACAATGCAGACTGGCCAATACATCCGATGCAAGCGTTGTGTACGCCAATTGGCCAGTCTTTCATTGCGGGCGGGCCGGGGCGGGGCACCAGTCTCAACTAATTTTGGTAGCACTATATTAAGAAATGCATTAATGAAACCCAAATATTCTTTAACATTATCATTTGTTAGTTAATTAATATTATCCTTTTAAGTTCAATTACTATAACGATTTGTAAGTTAATTTCCATCTTAATTTGCGGATTGGCTATTATAATTACAACTTAAGATCATCCATAAAATACGTTCGTTTTAAGGGGGGAGGGGTCTTTGGTGACCGTGACAAGTGTACGATAAAATGGGGGAGGGAGGTATAATTCCATAATGTGTACGTTCATCATTTTTTCCCGTCATTACCATGCAAATCCGAATATTTGCAAAGTTTGGACAAACTTTCCTTTTTACACATACATTGAATCTTTATCCATTAGAAAATTATATTTTCTTTGTTATTAACCTTATTGTGCAAATCATAAATGCGTGTCTTTCTCTATGTAGAACACTATTAAAAAAAACATTTAATAAAAATCGGTTGATATATTAATTGGGTTTATAATTTTACCGGAAAAGAGGGATCATTTGTATTATACATGATGTTCGCCCGGGGGGGGGGGGGGGGTGGTGTTGGGATTTGTGACAACGTGACAACCTTGTTACAAAGAAAGGGAGGGAGGGGGGGTACAAATTTCAGCGATTTTAGCGAACGTATTTTATGGATGATCCCTTATTAATTAATTGATATTATAATTTCCATGTTAATTAAGATCAGAAATTACACAGTAATTTTGATTAAATGTTTTCATTTAGTAAAATTAATATATTTCCAATGAGTTGTAGTTTTATTTTTTGCTGATTGTTCTTCAGTGTAATTTTCAGGGTAGTAACTTAGAAAACCTTGTCAGTTCACCTTTCATTGTATTTCACAGATTAAGGAACATTACAACTTATAGATAAATTGTTATTACAATAATATGTAAGTACTACCGTCATTTACATATTAGTTATGTAAAATAATTGAGGTGGAAGATTAATTAAGTTTGCAATTTACACAGAAATCGATAATCACAGTTAAATTTACCAATAACAGAATAATTATAATTACTAAACTTACTGTGCATTACGTTAGCTGATGTCGGGTTTTGGATATTGGTTCCAAGATGACAGGAGTTTATATGACACTCGAGTCGAGCGACGATGGTCAGTTGAGCCGCTTGACCGCAGTCCCAGAGCCTGGCCGTGCCATCACGGGACACAGACACGATGTTCCTTCCCCGGTCCACAATGGCCGTGTCCAATACAGCTGCCCAACAAATTACGTACATTTTATTAAAAGGCAATAATGCAGTAACTGTGACGAGCTGCACCCAAGGTATTAAATTACAAGTGACGAGTCGAATTTAGAGTGTCTAATAATGAAAAATGACAAAAAAACCCTGACAAGTTGCATGTCATCAAATAAGTACCTGTGCGAGTTGCATTACAGCAAACCTATCACGTGACAAGTCGCACAGACACAAAAGCTGCTTGTGACGGGTTGAATTCGGTGTTTAACATTTGCATTCCATCGAATCAGAGCTTTGACAAGTTTAATTTGGAGTGTCAAATAGTGTTAGTTACAAAAGGACATGTGACGTGTCGTACGGGCTCGACATTACCGTGGAGAGTTGCTTGCTTCGCTTACCGCCAGTGTGTCCACGCAAGGTGACCGGACACTGTCCAGTCTCGGCCGACCAGATCTTTAGCTGCATGTCCGCACCGCCTGACAGCACCACGACTCCCGACGGGAAGAAGCGGCACGTGTACACGTCCCCCAGATGGCCTTCAAGCGTTCGCTTCAAGGACAAAAAACAATTTAACATATTTCCTTAATTAATTGTGAATTATTTTCCAAATTACCCTGATAATACCCCGTGAAGTTTCCCAGACGTGAAGTTTGTTTGCAGTGCAAGCTGACACGCCCAGTCCCCCTGTTGTGACGTCAATGCTCACAATCTGCATACATTCTCATAATTAGCTACGATTAATTCCCAATTTGAGGTATTAAATAGGGAAATAATTCCAAATAAATCACATTCTTTGCGTGAATCGATTGAAAATTGTTCTTCGCAGCCACGAATTTGCTCCGGCAATCCGGTTTCGTGTGACTAACATCCAAACTGATATCTGCGTATCGATTCACTGTGAAACCTTGAGAAACTTGCAAATTATTGCTCATCCCCGGATTTGTAGCCTTCAAATACCCATGTATTCCCGTTTCTCCTGCAAAAAAAGAACAACAAATAAATACTAAAATCTCATATTTTATAGCAAATTCACTTCGTATTCTGCTTGGTTTCGTTTATTAGCAATTTTGCACAAATACTGTTCAAAATGTTATTTGATTTTCTTATTTATCTTCAATTTTTGAACCGCGCGCAACTTTCTTGCGAACCAATTGGTGTGCAAGCCTCTCTATGTTATGAGGAAAGTTGCAGATCGAACGCTTCCATTGCAATAAAATTGCGTGAGATGGGCATTACCAGCAGCTTTACATTCAATCCAAGCCTGTCCATCCTTTTCCCTGTGAAAGATTAAGAAATCTTACAAGATGTTATAGTTTTATTTGATTAACATAACGTAATGCTCCAAGCTTACTTTAAGACTTCGTTCCAATCGCTTTGAACGACCAACAAAGGCTGTGGTGTTATTAAGGGAGCAGCCATTTTGAACCAATTTGAACCTTGATTTTGAACGGACCGATACGTATCGGTACGTCATTCTGGACTCCGATACCGTGGTCAATACATTCTTGAAGCCACGGTACGTATCGATACCAGCGTTCATACTGGATCAACCAATACACACCGATAAACCACCGAACGATTCGCTGCCGTATTATTTTATAATATGTTTAGTCTCGCGGTTAAGTTGTCAGCGGTGAAAAATCATAGCGATTGGCATCAAAACGCAGTAGTATCTATAAATATCGCTGATAAAGCCGATACGTTTGCGCCTCAGGTGCGGATCCTCCATCCAATTTTTACTAGCAAATATTTGATATTAATTAATGATAAATGTATGATATTTTATTGTGATTTGTATTGCATTTGTATGCGTCAATCGTTCAATGGAATGACAATACGGAATTTGCGGGTTCTATTAGGATCCGATCCGCTTCCGTAAACGATTTTTTTTTGAACGGAAGGCTTTTAAAAATGGATGTTCCGCAATATTAGCCTAAAACTCCATTGGACCTCTGCAATCCCCGGGTATCTTCCGAGTGTGAGATTTCTGTCAGGATGCAAGTTCTTACATGAGATCTGGAAAGTTTGCATCTTGAGAATTGACAGCTGACGTAAGAAACAATTAAGACGCTCCTATTTATTTCCAATTATTTCTAATCGATCGCTAAATTTCAGATTCAATTCCAAAGTCATGGAATTCCAGAGCGTCGTCAAACTGAAACGGAACAGGGAAATCGATGTAAAAAAACCTCATTGTACCTTTTTAAAACCTATGTTTTGTGCAATTAGTGTCGAATTATGTGATTACCTATTGCTTATCGGGTTAACACATCAAAAAATTTAGTTTACGCAACTATGCTGCGTATGAGCTATTCTCGTGCAACATCGGCGTCACGTGACCGTGCTAAGTCTACACGTGATGTCACCGGCTGTTGCGCGCAATGCGTTGTCGTACAATAATGTTGCATACGCTTGAAAAAAATCTCGTTTTTTGTGCAGGATTCTAGAAATCTGCAGTTCCAAAGACGATTGCAAGTGACCGATGCTTTAGTGGATCGATTAGGGTTGGAGGCTGAACTTGAGGTGGGATTTTAGCGGAAGTTTGTGGATTTTTTGCGAGAAAATGACATTTTACGCTTGTATTTTTAGGGCCATTCTGGGTGTGTGAACTGTTTGGAATGGAACTCAAAGGGAAAGTATGTGTGATCGATTGTATGGTTTCTTATTAGATGGATTGATATGATTGGTGGGTTTTTTTTTTTTGTAGTTTATTGGCAAGTGGTTCGGACGATTTGCATATAATCATTTGGGACCCTTTCCGGCGAAAGAAATTGCACAGTATTCTAACTGGACATCATGGCAACATATTTTCCGCCAAAGTAAGTAATGGTCCTTATGGAAATGGCCCCTAAGTGGGGCCGGTTGCATTCTTTGCCTGATGTGTTTTTGCAGTTCATGCCGAACAGCAACGACAATATCATCGTGAGCGGAGCAGCCGATTGCAGGATCTGCGTTCACGATGTGACATCTCAGGAAACGACCCATGTCTACAGTTGCCATACTGGGCGAGTCAAAAGATTGGCAACCATCCCCAACCTGCCATTCATGTTCTGGAGCGCGGCAGAAGACGGCAGCATAATGTACACGCGGCTACGTTTGACGTGTCAAAAATTTAATAATATTTAATATTGCTTCATTTTCACATGAACTTGTATGTTTCTGTGGAATATTTACATTGAAATTAGAAATAATTACACAGAAAGTTCTCCAATTAATATTTATTTAAGCTGTGGAATCTGATATAAATTTTGTAGATTTCATTGTTAATTGTTTTCGACAAAATTATAGTGAATAATTTTAATTGAGAATTGAAGAATGAAGCGTAAATTTTAAATTTAGTCAGGGAAATTTCAAATAATAGGAATAACACTGAAATTATATAATTAAATGTAAATTCAATATACATTTGCCAAATTATGTTTTGAGAAAACAATTTCTGACTTCGATATTATTTAAGGTATGGATTGAAATATAAATTTATATTTAAATATTGTTTATACAAAATGAGAAATAATTATAGAGATGATGCAAAACATTTAAATAATTTAATTTAAACCGTATAATTAAGAATACATTTTGAATAGCTTTAGTAACTTTAGAAGAATATCTGAATTTCCTTTTGAACTGTTGGAATGTGTGTAACATTTTGATCATATTACGCTAAAGATTTGCTTGCTGCGCAGGCAATTTGACTTGCGAGAGTCGCACACGTGCAGTGGCACTTGCAACAACGTGCTCATCAACCTCATGACCCACATGGGTAAGACGGCCGAAGCCAAATGCCTGGCCATCAACCCTCTGAGGCCCGAGTTGCTCGCGGTCGGCGCCAACGACCCGTACGTGCGCGTCTACGACCGCCGCATGCTCTCTCCGCTGCCGGTCAAAGTAGCCATAACTCGCTCATGAAATATCCACTTAAATCTCAATAAGATATGCCAAATGATATGGAATTGTTTTGATAGTGCACAGCGGAAGAAAGTCACGGCCACGATCAGATTCCCCTCGGATGCGCGCAGTACTTTGTCGCTGGTAACGTGTGTACAATTTGCCAATTAACCGACAAGGTTTTCTAAAATGCCCTGAAAATTGCACTGAAGAACAACCACCAAAAAAGAAAACTATCTATGACTTCTTTCGTAATTTGTACAAAGACATTATTACTTGAGATATTAAAAGAAAAGATGGGACTGGTGGCACTCCATAGTTGGCTGATTTGACAATTGTGTTCGCTTCAGTGTGCCCTCATGTTAAAAGTATTGAAAAGAAACGAAATTCAGACCAAAGTGATGGTTTTGTTTTCTGGTGTTTGTTGTACAGGGTTATTTCCAAGGGCACCATGAAAAGGGTTTTTCAGTTGACCTTGAATTGGAGCTCTTTTGGCTTTTTCAAAGGTCACTTGCCCGTGAAGCAACTCGACTTTAAGAAGCGATACCGGACCTTAGCGTCGACTTATGTCACTTTCAGCCCAGACGGCAGCGAGTTGCTCGTGAACCTCGGTGGAGAACAGATCTATCTGTTCGACATCAATAGCCCCAAGCCTCCCAAGACGTTCGACGTCCAATGCTTTGGGGCTTCGAGCAACGGTATTCGCAAAGGTCTTCGCAGTTCCATCGTAGTTCTGATATTCGGGTTAAAAATATTCGATACCGGAAACGGGTTCTGTTTGATAGCGCCCAACGGCCACACGCACAACGGCACGACGAGGCTCTTGACCGCAACTTTCCCCGCGTTGGCCCAAGAAGGCCCTAAGACCTCGTAAGAAGATGCTCTTTTTTTCCCATTCATTTTCCCTCCAATTATCAAAATAGCACATTGTTTGCATGATTCCGTAATAATAATTTAGGGATGTGAAACCTGCAAGGCCCTTACCGAAGAAGGCTGAGCTGCTGAAGCAAAGGGCCAACAGCCTATTCGAAAGCCAGCAATACACGATGGCCATTAACCTGTACAACGATGCATTACGATTGGCCCCGGACTCTGCGTTCCTGTACGGCAATAGGGCCGCGGGTCTCATGAAGCGAGGATGGTAAGGGCTCACAAGGCCTTAAAGACGCTTTGAGTTCCATCTACGATTTTGGGGCCGTAAACAAGAGTTTTTTTAAAAAGGGATGGGGACCTTTACGCAGCGTTGCGAGATTGCGATGTAGCGCTCCAGTTTGATCCTAATCACTTAAAGGCCCATTTCCGGTTGGCCCGTTGCCTCTACGAACTACATTCGACCCGAGAAGCTTCCGAGTGCTTACAGGTAGTTATGGGTTTTTTCTTTTTAAAGGTCAAAGGGCCTAATTATTTATGTATGAAAAGATATTTTTATTTCTTAATTGCATTGTAATTTCTCAATTGTTTTTGTACCTTTTTAATGTTCAACTGTTTATATTAACTATTTCTATTTGTAACCATTGAAATTATTTAACTGTTTCGAGCACTCATCTGGGTATCTATTTGTAACTATTTCTGTTAATTGCATAAATGTTTGTTTTTTAACTACTGTTTCTTAACTACATTTTAATTTAGTAACTAGTATTGTAAGTTTCAATTATTGCTTCCATCTTTAACTATTTCTACTCTCTAATTGGATTTTTGTTTTAATTGTAGTATTTCTGTTTTGTGGTAACTGAATTTTCAAGCTTGACTGCATTTTTCTTAACTGTATTTTAATTATCCAACTGCAACGTAATTTTCTTGTACATGCATCCATGTATTTCAATTGCCTTTCCTATTCTTTATCAAAGCTTTTCAAAGTGAAGTTCCCGGGTCACGCGCAAACGCACGCTTGCGAAACGCTGCACCGTGACATCCAAGCGGCTATGTTCGCAAAGGAGAGCACCACTGGCGAAGCGAGCAGCAACTCAACCGCCGGTTCGAGTCAGAACGGTAGCAGTAAGATGCCCATTTCGGACCAGGAACGGTGTTGGAGGTCGAACGCGATGGACTATTGCGCCAGGTACTGCGGACATTGCAACACGACGACAGACATCAAGGAAGCGAATTACTTCGGAAGGTGTGTGTTCGCGTCTCTTTCCGCCATAAATTTGATGGTTCAGTTGAATGCGTCTTAGGCAGATTTCGCAGGTTTTTGCGTATGAAGGCAACGAGAGTTGTTTGTTTTGCGTTATAGACAGGTTTTACCATAGACAGTTTTTGAATAACATAGTTTACATCATAAACAGTTTTCCATGATGCACATATTCAATTGTACTTTTCCACCTGAAACGGTTTTTAATAATATTGTATACACATTTGTTTTCCGTCGTATGCAGATTCCAGGACAGTTTTGAATAATGTGTGTATAGTTTCCATCATACGCAGTTGTTTACCTTCATTAACAGATTCCACCATTTACAATTTCCATCATATAACGTACATATACAGTTTGCATAATGCATGTTTAATTGTAATTGTTTTTATTATTAACAATTTTTAATAATATATATATATATATATATACAGATTCAATTGTAAATTGTTTTCTACAATTTGTACATTCCACCGTCAGCATTTTCCACTATAGACAGTTTTCTATTGTGTACGCAGATTCTACATTAGCGAATCTTCTACCACTTGCCATAGACAGTTTCCACTATAGACAGTTTTATATTAATCTAAACCACGCGTCTCATTTAATACAAACGGTCGTAACCATTGTGAGATTTTTGCAATTCTTTGTTTGTTTCTTTCATTGGGCAGCAATAGTCAGTACATCGTGGCTGGTTCGGACGACGGGTCCTTCTTCATGTGGGACCGGAAGACGACCAACATCACGAGGGTCCTTCGGGGAGACGAGTCCATCGTCAACTGTCTCCAACCGCATCCAGACTACTGTCTGCTGGCGACAAGCGGAATAGACCCCGTGGTTCGTCTGTGGAGTCCGAGGCCCCAAGTAAGTGTCCCATCTCTTGCCTTGCGTGGCGCCCATCGGTCCCTAACCAAACGTGAATGCCTAACGTTTTGAGCAGGACGGACGCAAAGACGACCGCCAAGTTACAGATTCGGAAGACGCGGCCCTAGCCAATCAGAAAAGGATGAACGCGGACCCGTTGGAGGTTATGTTAATGAACATGGGTTACAGGGTCCGCAACGTACTAGACGATTACGATAGCGAAGCGGCGCAGGACGCCGCCGAGGTACGGTGTCAGCCAAGTTAGCCCTATGTCTCTTATTAACCCTCGAACGACCAAATGGGCCCAGGTGGAAATATAATCGCAACATGGATGTGTTAGTAATTTTGGTTTGCTGTTAAAACGATAGTTCTAAATATTGTGAATTTCAATATCAAAATGCCATTGGGGTACTATAGGTCTTTTGCCAGATTTTCATAAATAATTTGTACATTTTAAAAAGATTTTGCAAGTTATTATTAAATTTTGTTAAAATGTCATAAATTATTATTAAATTTTGTCAAAATGTCTTAGATAATTTTTAAATTTTGCAAAATATTGCCAGATTTTCCTAAGTAATTTCGAAATTGTGAGATTTTCCTAAATTTCGGAAATATTTCCTTAATATTTGTTAAATTTTACCAGATTTCCGAAATTATTACCAAATCTTGCAAGATTTTCCTAACAAATTTCTACATTTTGGAAACATATCCTGAATTCATAAGAAACCTTTCAAACTTTCAAGTTTTGTATAGCATGGGGACTATTTTGGATCCCACTGGTATAGATTGTAACTGTAATTTTCCGGTCGTTTGAGGGTTAATGAAATACCAATTTTTTTGTTTTTTAGTTCACCTCATTAAGTATTTTTTTTGTCATGTCGTTATTGAGTTCCCTAGTTAAATTCAAATAAGAAACGAAAAAAGATATGGTTCGTTTGAAATATTTGCCAAATAATTCAGCATCCACAAAAGAGTTTGCAATAATTTGGTTTTCAGGTTTTGATATTTTAACTCAGATCGATAAATTAAATAGAGAAAATTAGTTTAATTTGAAATATAAAAGAGAAAAAAGTACAAATAAATTTGAAAAAATTAAATCAAAAGAACATTAAAGAAAATAATTGGCAATTGCACAAATGGGAAAATTATATTTTGGGGAGTATTGTTTTTGCTTTGTTGTGTGTATAATTTTATTTTATTTTGCATTGTTTCGTTTTGTTTGATATTGCAATTAAATATCAAAATTATTTTCCGGTGGAAATAAACAAGCAGAAAAAATAAACAAATCGACATATTTACATGGATCTATAATTTTATCATGATTTTGTTTCTCGTCTAGAAAATCAAAATTCTAAAATGCTGAATTAGAATAGAATTGATTTTTAGAATTACATATCAATTTTTGGGAAAATTTCAAATTAGAAGATTTTGCTATTTCGCAAAATTGATGGGGAAAAAATTGCGTTATGATTTTGAATTTTGATAATTTCACTGGAATTAATCAGTTTTTCTAATATAATATATACAATATGAGAAAGTAGGAAGTTTTAGTTGCCTTTGTACAGCTATATTGTTATTGCGATTCGTTTCGTTTTCCGACAACACGTTGAGTGGATTGTTTCAAATGCAGATTTTCAATAAACTGCATGATTTTGCTGATCCGTATTTTTTTCTGAATTTTATTTTCCATAAAATTTTTATTGGTTATGTTCAAATTTATTCGTAATTTTAATTTTTATATTCTGATTTTAATGTCAATTTATCATAATTTCACATTTTTATATAATTTACTTATTGTACATTTTTTAATTTCTACTTTTTAATTATGAATTTGGCAATTTTATTGTTTTTTAATTACTTTTTAATTTTATTTTTTAATTATAAAAACTTCATCAAATTAGCAGAATTGGTCACAAATATGCTACACTCCAGTATGAAAAAAAACAGCTATATATTTGACAGACGCTCACTGACTGTCATGCGGAAAATGAGGGAAAACGCCATCTAGCGGTCGTTTCACCAACACTTTAAGCTCATGCCGTTTTCTGCAGTTTTATTTGAGAGCGGCAAAGTTGAAACCGCCTCCATCCAATCGCATAATCGACCATAATTACGACAAATATGCTTGAAATCAACGAAGACGAAGCGGCATTATACGACAGGCAGATCCGTTTATGGGGAATCGATTCCCAAAAAAGGTTTTTAATTGTTTTTTTGTCTTGAAACATCGAACAATCGTCTACCTCGTGCAACATTCTTGCATTGCAAGTTTTCGGCGCAATGTTTCGTGACGTCATCGTGTGAATTAAACGGCCGCGCGCAACTTTATTGCGCACGTTTGAATTGCGAGCAATAGTTGCTCATCTTTCGAATTCTTCATTGTTTATTCTCGAGCAGATTACGGGCATCCAAGGTCCTAATTGCCGGATTATGCGGATTGGGAGCAGAAATATGCAAGAATACCGTTCTCGCAGGTGTAAACTCGGTAACTTTGTTGGACCATGAAAGTGTAGGTTTCTGTCATTTGTTTTTTGTTTTTTAGCCAAGTGTCCATAAAAGATTGGTGCGTTTGTTCAGCTTCACCAATCATTTTATGGAACTGCTTTCAGCAATTTAGTAATTACATTGCAGGATCGTTATAATGGTGTTGGAATTGTTTCTTTAGGTTACTGAGGAAGATCTTAGTGCTCAATTCTTTTTGAGTAAGGAAGATTTGGGAAAAAATGTATGTAAATTAAGAAAATTGTCAATAAATTTGCAATACCGCGGGAAAACTATTTCAATTTTTGGACGAAATTAAATGGTAAAAATCTGTTTTTTGACCAAACCAAATGACTGTCATTTTTTTCAATTGCAGAGAGCTGAATGTTCAGTTGAAAAAGTGAAAAATTTGAATCCACTTGTCAAAATCGAAGTTGATTCGGGAAAAATAGACGAAAAGCCGGATGATTTTTTCCAACAATTCAATATTGTTTGTGTCATTAGGAAAAATTTGAATACAATGATAAAAATCAACAGCATTTGCCACAAAAACAAGATTCAGTTTTTGGCTGGTGAAGTTTTCGGCTTCTTTGGTTACATGTTCTCAGACCTTGGAAATCACGAATATGTAGAGTAAGATTCTTATTATTTTCGTTTTTTAATATCTAGATTTCTTCGTTATTTTTGTAAAATAAATCGTCAATTTTTTTAGAGAAAAAGTGGAATTCATTTCTGAGAATAAAGCGATTGCCGATGGAGTTGCGATCGCGAATCTACAGAAAACCAAAACCGGATGGAGAGAAATAAAAACATTAAAGAAGGTGTTTTATTTTTTGAAATAAAATTCTAATTTTCTTGAATTGTTTTTACAATTATTGTTATAATTATTAGAATGTAAGCTTCATTCCACTCGAAGACGCGGTCAACGTTGATTGGTTGGCCGGAGATTGCAAGACGTTACCCAAAAACGCTTCATCCAATTTCTTCTTGTATTTGGGTAAATTCAGAGCTTTAATTCCTGTTAAATTTGGGACACCTTTGTTTGTTTTTAAACATACTTTTATTTATAACTTTTTTACATTTAAATCAATGTTACTTAAATGAATATCAGGCATTTCAATTAGAAAAATGTGCATTTATTAAGATATTAATTGGCAAGAATTCTGAATTAGAATTCAAACAGGAATTTTCATTAAAAGTCAATCGCATTTCACAAATCAGAATATGTCTGGATAACTTGGTATATGTTTTTATAATTTGAAATAATATTTACAAATCGTTTTAGAATTTACAATTTGATGAATTACGTTTTTTAATTTAAAATATTTGCAATGAATCTAAAACATTAACAGTTAATTTAAAACATTTGCAATTAATGCTATAAATATTCACATTTTATAATTTAAA
>WWPM01024295.1:0-13881 GCA_023279145.1 Glomeris maerens | reverse complement strand
GCGAGGCTACCCAACCGGTCTAGAAGATGGAGTCGCATTTTAGAATGCAATTGCCACTCCCTCTCCATATACCTCCCTGCTATTAGCGTCTAGCGAACGCAGCGACATCTGTCTGCCAGTTCACCAACCTCAATGACATCTCCTTCATAACACAGTTTAGTATACTACTGATATTGGAGATGGGTGACAGGGAAATAAACGTTCAAATTTAATCAAATACGGCAAAATGCGAGGTAAAAATCCATGCAAGTTTTCCGCCCCTGCCAACAGGTGGCATTCATTTACGATCGCACGAACCATTAACAGCGGCGCTTCAGCCAAAGGCCGTATAGCTTATGGCGAAACTTGTGAACTTTGTACCGATTTGATCATAAGGCTCGCTGGCAAATAGTTATTTAGAAATCCACTTTCTCAAGGAAAATTTACGCTTTCTTCCAGTATTTTTTACCTAATGTTTCAGAATGTCATCGGAGAAGTTTGAGAGTTTGGACGAGGAATATCAAAGTGTTTGGGAATCGATTCAACGGAAAGTCAACAATCAAATTACACGAGTAACAGGAGGTTGGTTTGTACATTTAAAAATATAAATTATTCTAAATTCAATTGTAAATTATACGTATATGTACCGGCTTTTAGAAGAAAGGAAGAAAGTGATTCGAGATGTTGAGCGTCAACTGGACGATGCAAGGGCGCTGGTATAACATGAAAACACATTTTAATATGTCCTTAAAATGATGTACATAAATCCAATTTGTTTTCTATAAATGTACTATACATGTGCCAACTACTTGATGACGTAATAAATAATTTTACATTACAATGAACCCGGCCTCTTCATAAATTTACCAGTCATTTACTGAAAAAGTCTAGTTTACTTTTTATCAACTGCATGCATGGGGAGAATTCTGTCAATTTTGAATTAATGTACTATGATAAAACTGATTGTAGGTTGAAGACATGGAGAGTGAACTATTGAGAGCCCCACAACCTTATCGCAGCCGCATGAGTACTCGAATACGAGCTTACACCGATGATATTGGCAAAGCAGCAACCAAATTGGTTTATATTAACAGTATTTTACAATAACCAAAGTGGCCATATTTCAATTTTTCTTACTGACACAGAATAAACTGCAACAAGGCGGCGATTCCGGTGCCGTGGCTCGGCTCGAACTGTTCGGAGAACCTTCAAACTTCACTAATGTACGACTTGTATAGTGGAAATGATGAAATCCCTATGTGCATTGCGATTAATGGAAAGATGCCGTTGTTTTTTTAATTAAGGACCCGATTGCGGATAGCCAACGGTCACGGCTGATGCAAACCGGAGCGGTATTATCTAGAACGAGCGATAGTATTCTGCGAACGCAGCAGATTGCTATTGAAACCGAACAGATTGGAACGGAAATTATAGACGAACTTGGCACACAAAGAGATGCATTGGTTCGCACTAAAGAAAGGGTACGGCATCTGTTTCGGAATAAATTGAATAGTGTTATTATCTCATGTACCATGTGCGACACAATAAATATAAAACGGACATTATCAAAGTATAAGAAATGTGAAAGGAAAAAAATCAATATTTTAGTTGTATCTAATTAAACAGAAATATTGACTTGTTTATTAAGAATAGTTTCCGTGACTGACACGAGTTTTTCTTGTATTCAACGTAGCTTGTCGATACAGATGTGAACCTTAGTCGAAGTCGGAAGATCATGAACAACATGTATCGCAAGTATATACCGCATTCACTTGTCATTTGTGAAATGCGAGAATATGTGGATGTGGCAGCAAGACTAATTTGGTTCTTTAAACAGGGTTATAACAAATAAAATTATCCTGATTGTCATAATCGTTATGGAACTGGCGATACTCGGAGCAGCCGTGTATTTGAAATTCTTTAAGAAATGAGCCGCCAATATTTCCAGTTAGTAAAATAAAATCTAATTATTTTTGATGCTGTGTTATTTTAAATCGTTCCTGTAATAAATGAGATTTTTATTTCAGATCCGTAACAGGATATCGCAGGCAAAATGAGGGTTCGCGCGCAAGTGCCTCCGTAAAGACTTGAGTCGCACCGCTCGTCATAGCAACAGAATGTATTTCAACCTAAACTCCAGCTATTTTTTTCCATCAAAATAAATACGAGTCATGCTTTGTAATTTTCAGGCTTAATATGCCATCCAGTGTAAAGTTTTAAAGTCACGTGTAATAAATTGATACGTATGCATAATGTGAACACGGGATTTCTTTTTCTTAAACCGCCTCACGTTACAAAGTTTGTGCTTTTTTAAAAGTTCAGTTAGTTATTGGAATTCAGCGTTTTGTGCTAACTTTTGAAATTGGTGTTTCTAGTTTCAAAATAAATAATTTGTTATTTTGACATCGGATAATAACAGTGCGCGGTTTATTTTAAAACGAAAAATGTGCCGTATTTACTATCAAGGTGACAAACATGCTTCCAAAAAAAACGCCATCGATTCAATAAACTAGTATACGTATATATAATTGTATTTAACAAAAATGAGGAAACGGTGAAACACTTTTGGGAAATATATGTCGGCAATTGTTTGCTCGTCGCGGAGGTGTTGCCTGTAATGTTGACAAGTCAGCCGATGTAGCGAAGGTTAATGAATACAGGAATGTTACCACACACTAGCACAGAAATGGAAAACCTGTTGGTTAGTTCTGCGCATTTCAATTGGGAACAATATTGCTGGCGCCAACATTGCAACAATTGTATAGGCCAAGTTTGTATATGCGAGTGCTATATTTGTTTTATCGCACAAAAACACGCCTAAATTTTGCGATTAATATTTTATTTTCTTAAATATAAAGGAAAATTTTCATTAAAAAATGCACAATTTGTTTGGAAAACTTCACAAACTTCCTGGAAGACATTTTTCATTTGCCTACCGACTACAGTACACACATCCATTGAAATTTGTACACTCACATATATTTTATTCAAAATATAATATAGCTTATCATCAATCTTTGCATTGCAGATGACATTTGTATTTACATTGTTACATACGCGTCAGCAAAATCAACAAAACAAGTGGCACCATGCTTCGGAGTTTGCAAAAATAAAACTTGCATTGGCACTTTGCACATTGGCATTTGATAAAGTGTCGGTTTGGAACTTCGAGGATTGAGAGAAATTTATGGGGGATTTTTTAAAAAAAATGTCATGTTCAACAGGTGGTTGGTGAAAACGCCACCACAAACTGCAATAAATATACTCGTTAAACAAGTTCACATTTCATACCATTTAAACTAAATTGTTTCCAGAAATATGTGAATCGAAGTGTTTTTTTAATGGAAAAATTTGTACCTATTCGGCTGTACTTGCCATTAGTACAAATAGATTTATCCATATTAGTTTCGAAATTACTATACAGTTGGTATACATTATTTTTCACCAGAATTATAGTGAAAGCTTAATATATCCTGTACTACAGTGGGCTACACAAAAACATAATATTTGCAGCCAATGTGTGCGGTTTGGCCGTGCGTGAATATTGTTGAAATACTGCTCAATTTGAAAGTCAATTATGGAAGCTGTTCACTGTTTGCATATTATCATCAAAACGGCATTGGATATATAGGTTAGTGTTTATAATGTAGCTGGCCATGACTATGTTGATATATTAGTCACAAAAAAACGTTCATTTTCGTAATTAATTGACCCGAATTTAAATATAAAAATAATTATTGATTGCATTAGATTAATTCATTATCTGCACGCCTAAAATAATTGTCAAAAACAATGGCACCAAACTTGACACTATATTTGAATTTAACAAAAATAACTTACATTTTACTATGTATATTAAAATATGACTGACACAGAACACAGTTATAATATCGAATGCCATTTGTGATGAATATATATTTTGATATCATAGTTTATATGTATTGTAATTTGATGATTTTGGACTGGTTTTACTAAGTTTTACTTCATTTAATCCAGGTGCTAAGTTAATTATTGACTGATATTTCCAGCAATGTAGCAATGCGTAGAATGATTTTTTTTTGGAAAATATTGATGGATATAGATTTGAACTGTTTTCAATGACCTACTCTTCTGTGCACCACATGAAACACTGTATAACAACAATGCCACACGTGCCCTAAAACATTTTGGCAAACAAGACCAGTGTGGGGAATCGCAACAATTGTGAAGTTTTATTATTTTACAACATAGAAATGAATTGCAAGAGGTGTCTGTATATAAGCTTTACTTGTGGTGCACATTGAGCAAAGTACTTTTCACAGTATACTATGTAAGTATAACAATATACACACTGCAATGACCCCAAAAAAAAATCTCACACAAAAATGCATTCATTCTCACTGATAAACTCCAAAAAGCGTGACAAACATGACTGTGCCAAAAAAAAAGTGGGTTATTATTACAAAATAGAATTGAATGAATCCCACACAAGTCTCCTATTTCAATTATTGTTCATCTTTGGAAAATTGACATTGGATAACAAATTGAAAAATGGACGTTTCACAAGCTGCTTTTCGCGGAATTTACTTTAAGCTAAATAATACATAATAAGCTTTATGAAATTTATGCATTTATTTTTCGACTTGATGCAGCAGCAAATTTCCAAAATTTCAGAATCTCAACTTCGATTTTAGGAAAGTTATGAATCATTTTCTGGGACCTCGGAATGGTGAAAACCCCTGTATATTCTAAATTAATGTTTTTTGTTTGAGCATCTATTGGGTCAATAAAGAACCTGTGCTAAATTATAGGAAGTATTTGTTATTGCCATTATGAATATAATTATGTATTTATTCAAGTTTCCACCAAATAAACACTGTGTAAAGATGCACTTCGATTAATTCGTGATGTATACGTGTGCAACTGCGCATATATACCTAAAGTCACAAGTTACAAGTTCATATTTCAGATGTTTTGAGCAAAGCAAATTGCCTGAAGCCGGGTTTCGTGTCTGTGTGCAACTTTCTTTCCCTCGGGGGCATAAGTGCAATCAGGAGGAAATTCACATTTCTAACCATTCTGTATATGGCTGTGTACTGGATTTCGTGAGTGAACCATCCAGGACCGGCATATATGAGAAAGGACAAAAAGTCTCGAGGGGCAATTCTTCAGATTTGCATTGGTGCGCTAGGCAAATACTATCATGGGAAATGGATCAAGTTGCGAGCCTCAGCTTCAGCAATTACCCTAAAAGCGTTCCGATGATGGCTTTTCGCCTTGTTGCGTGTTATCATGCAACTCGTATCACTCGATCGGCTTTATGCCATCAATTAATACCAGTTATTCATTATATATACACTGTCATGAAGTTGCTCGCCGACACTGCCCCACTTTACAAACTGCCACCCAAGTATGGCAACATACAGTACATATATGTACATGAATAAACTCTAGCTCTGAAATGACATTTTGACATGCCCAGCTTTCAATATTATAGAGTTGCCATTAAAGCATTTGACCATTGGGCTCAACAAAATCAGACCAAACTTAGATAGGTACTAAGACATAACAACAAATTATGTTCCAGACTGTGAACAAAAATAATTGCCAAATTAATTAATGGTTCTGACATCTATGATGATGTGTTATTATGTTTTGGAACCCAAGTTGGGTTAAAGAATTTAATTCCAAATTCAACTGAGCTTCTTTCACGAAACAAGATGGTGATTACTAGAGTGCGGATTTTACGTGCAAGCACTTATTTTTTTGCTGAACGTCTTGTGATCAGGAATCTTACAGAAAAGCGTTTTAATATCATTTGGAATTATTTGGACATCATTTTTATGTACGTTTTTGTATGTTTTTTGGGCTAATTTTGGCACGTAAAGTTGCGCACAAAATGCACGTAAAATCCGCACTCTAGTGATTACTAATTTACAGGATAATTACATTTTCTACTATAAGCTGTATTTCTCGGTTGACAACATGTTATTGAAGTTATTAACGAAGTTGAAACGCAATCATTCGCTGCATTGCTCCCAATATATGAACTACTAGTGTGCTTTAGGGACCTGCACCTGTTTTTTTGACAAAATCTTTGGGGCTTCCAATAACATCAATTGCAATATCTACCCAAGTGACCAGCTTCAGAATTAGATGAGAATACATGAATTTTGGGTTCTTACTATGACATGTATTACATTTTTACAGGAACTAGGGGTACGTATTCCTTGTGCAGTGTGAATTTGCAATTTTGTATGGCACAACCAGAGGGCGCAGCATGCACATACATTCATGTTTGTAACTTTGTATGAATGCAATAATTGAGACAAATGGAGACTTTTTTATCGTTATTTTGGTGGAATGAAAATTAGTAAACAACTTAAACTTGTTATTGATGTTTTTAAACACTTGCAGATAGCATAATAAATGCAATAAAACACGCATGAACAAGTTGAATTACTACTTATTTGGGCGATCGACGTTGCAGCATTTCAGGTATGGTTAATTAGTTCTTATTTCAGATCAGATCGATACGTGATTGATCGGTGAGTAATTGCAAAAATCTCTTTCCTCCTCCTTCCCCAAAAAAATCATTTCTGCCCCATCAACCTCTTGGATTCCATGCTGTCATACTGTAATCCCTTCAAATATATTCCCCGGCCAGCTAAAGATACACGCAATCCAACATCACGCTAACATTTATTCCTGTTATAGAAAACAATGTCTTTGAAATCTTGGATTACTTAGTATTGTTTCTAATATTGTGGGAAATGTATATTGAATGCTTTAAAAATACGTGACAGTTCAATTCAATTACTTTTTTAAAAAATAGCCTCCAGTGATTTCTCTGCAATGCACGAGTAGGCTTTCCTGTCTGTGAGCATCTGCACAACATGATCTCTTGAACCAGCATTGAGGTGCTCATATTTTAGAGTAAACCAGGAGTTCAACTTGAGTGTAGTGATATTTTGTGAATATGGATTCGGTCTATATGCTACTATATTATGGACAAAAATGGAGGGTGAATGAGTGGTTTGTACGCTCATTATCTACGTATGCATCACTGTGGTGTGTGTGAGAACTTCACATTGGTCGATTTTCCAATTGCAGGTGAGTTGCATGAGATGAGGTGACGTGTCATTTGGGCGCCACAGAAACACGTGGACGTGCAGTCGGGTCGGCGCCACGTGCACAAACACCCAACAAATGATTCACCACGGAAATGCAACTCGGTCCTAACTAACTAACGGGAAGCGAACTGGAATATTATTATTGTATCAATATTCTGCTATATTAAACAAAAGAGTCTGGCCATGGCAAGTTCAATGGCATGCTGCATGCGGCTTGCACCACGAGTGACAGATGGCGCACACGCTTGTGTGCAATGTGCGAAATGGCGGCCATTTTGTGCAGCTTCGCAAATGTTTCTTCCTTTATATATGTGTACACATCGCAGCTTCCTAGTTCAAATGCGAGAGTTCTTCGATCTGCCACCATGCAGATCGTAAAAGGTCAAACAACTGTGTTTACACCGTGCAGTGTTTGTCCATTTATGACTGTTGCCTATTAATTGTGCACAAAACCACAAATGCAACTTCATGGAAAACAACAAAATCGAATTGTAAATGAACACATTGGGATCAATATGATGCACAATTAGCTATTTATGTTAGAAATGGTGTTTGTACGAGCTTGTACCGATTTATATAGACGGCAGGGAATCCTTGCAAATGTGCTCGTTGCACCCCGCAGAGGGCGCTCATGTTACGGCTTCCTGTTGCCGAGTGTCGGATTGAATACATTAAAAGGACATAAATGGTGGAGTGCTAAGCTTGCATCTACTAGGGGTGGCATGTGTGCACACATTTAAGTTGGGCGATCGCTGAACGGCATCAAGATGGAGCATTTGAAAATATCAACGAAGATGCTGCGGACTCTATGCCGTTACCATGGCAGCAACACCGATATGTACAACTAAATCTGAACTATATCCACCTTCTGTATATGTGTACGTAATCATTAATAGTACGTATGCAGACACGATAAAAATGGATACAATGTGCTGCGAGGGAGGTTTAGGGGTGAGGAAGGGGCCAAAAGAATGGACAGGAAGTGATCATGCACACGCAACAGCCTGAAAAATTTTCATATCCAGCAAGACAAAAAAACCAATAAAGTTAACTGAACCACTATCAAATTCAATTTCTCTTATCTGACGTTTCCTTGTTTGTGGATTGAATTTTCCTGCATGACATGTTCCTTCATTCTTTTATATTACCTATTAGTTAACTCGCCAATTAAACGATAAGATAAAATATTCAGTTTCTTTTCATTCATTCATTCTGAAAGAAGAAAAACCTCAGAGATTTTTCTGTAGATTGATGAAAAACATTTTAATAGACGGTGAATAATTATGGCAATGAAGGGGTGGTGGTGCAAAAGGAAAGAAGAGGAAATTTAAAGTTTCAGCCGACGCCTCTTTACCAATAATGAGTCAGACATGCAAAAGAGTGAACAGAGAGGGGACAGTGCAAAGAGCTTTGCTTGTGGCGCGTGCCTAGCTCTGGCGCATGCGCAGCTGATTCGCCAGGTGGTCGCCATTGATACTTTTTATCCACCCGCCATCCACCTCACCCCCTCCGGCTGTCGGGTGGAGCATGGTGCACAAAGCACCACCCACAAAGCACCTCAAACCACCACCCCATTCCCTTCTGCAGCCATAAGAGTGCGTGGTCCAAAACTAACTCCCTATCGTTTTCCAACCAGTAAACTCGGTTATATTACAGTTATACATAGATCTTTTTGTTATCAAGAATTCTAGATCACTGATATTGTATAATAATGCCGCAAGAAATTACTTTGAATAATGTGAAAATAAATTGGGCTGGGAAGGGATTTTGTTGAAATTAACGGAAATAGAAAGCTTGAATGTATATACACTGTATATACAGTATGAAAGATATACACAATTCTAGGAAATTAGCACAAGTGGTGCTGTTTTATCATATTTTGATAGAAGCAATGCTACACGCGTGACGTCATAGGTAGCCATTGCATGTATCGCTCTTTATATAGTCTACGTATACTGGGCTCGTTTTGCTTTGCCAGAAATGCAATTAATTAGCATGCTGTTTTAGACATAAGCTACGATATGGGTATAGTACATGCGCACTACTTGAGGCAATAATCGGCTCAAATGATGAAACATTTTGCGGGGGAGGGAGAATATAGAAAAGCGCAAGATGGCCGCCATATGCGGGTTCGAGAGTGGGGGCATAAAAAAAAAGTAATAGGGGTGGTAGAGACATGCATTGAGGGGCGGTGGGAAGAGAGTTGGTAAACAATATTTTCCCATCGGCTGACAGTTCAATGATGACGCGTGTTTGCAATCGCGTGACTCCATAGTGGTAGAGTAATAAGTAAATGGTGATGCCAATTCCCTATGGGTGGGGTCAAACCAGTCTTCATCCATTAACGAATCACACACCATGATTACCCTTGTGCAGGATAGCGATCATCCACCACTTCCAAACTTGTGTGCAAACGCACACTGCATAGTCAACGTCCCAATTTCAACTCTCAAAATTCGCAACTGCGAAAACAATATAGTCCCCATATTTCGACTTTCCGAGTTCAAGCATGTAATTTCAATTTCAAGTCTGAGCGAATACTTTCATATACAGAACAGCCATTACACGCGAGTGCTTTTGGAAGTAAAACATTTTATTCTTTAGTTTTGGCAGATGTTTTTCAGTTCTTAAATAATAATTGAACAAACCCAATGTTGGATTTTTAAACTCCAGAAGGGAAAAAACAAGTGCGAAAATGCATTGGTAAAATAATAGTCGCTTTCGTTTATGTTTCATCCTCTTGCATGGTGTTCTTAGGTGGGGCATTTTTTTGTTTGCTCACTATATGTATGTTTAACCGGCTCTGGTATGTTTATAAGACAAGGGCATAGGTTACATTAGTTATTAGAGCGATTTTGACGCATTGTATCATGCAAGACAAAATAAAGCTTGTAGTTTTGCTGAGCACCCGAGCTGTGTAGTTCGGTTCAAGTTTTACTCCTACCAATTGTCACAGTGGACGAACATTCAAAAGAGCTCTCATCTTCGTTTTTGCAATGGCGGATTCTAATGAACGCCTCTGCTCACACCGAAGTTTGCGCGCCAATTTTGATTAAAAAATTAAATAGCCCTTTTGCCCAACCCTCAATTCACCCCACATTGACCCTTCAACTTGTTTTAATTCCCTGGAAAAAGGGACATGTAAGGAAATTGTTTTGGCGACGTTATTGAGGAAAAGAAAAAAAACGCCGAACACGCAAAACAGTTCTCACTAAAAAATTAACACCGAATATACAAAATTTTTTTGGGACAAAACTCTGTTAAAAGCGGAAGGCGGAACTGCAAAAACTCTGGCCACAAAAAAATCAGTCTACTTACTTTTGGGTACCCCTACGTATATTATCCCCAAAAACGCAAATTATAAATTTCATTGTTACGTTGGACGAGTTATGCATTTTGTGTGCGAGTGCATGGAGTGTATGACCGACTTTAGAATATGTAGCAGATGTTTCCAACCAGGGCAGGTGACAAAAAAGACGCTATTTTAGTGGTCATATAACTCTAAAATGTGATATATACCATCATAAAGTTCATTAAACCTTCACAATGCGTGCGCACAATCATCCATTTCCGGATCTGGAAAATGATTCCAATAATAAGTTATAGGAAATGATCGACTGAAGAAATTTGTTGCCATTTGAAAGCAAAGAAATGAAACATAAATAAATCCATGTGCTGCATGTAAGGCACATATGTCTATATCATTATCAGCGATTTGCGGTTTCCCCAGCGACAAAGCCGATTAACTTCAGCAATGGCTCATTATTTCTGTCACGCTTATTAGGATTCGATTTTTCGGAATCAAACCGACATAATTCTGCCTTACAAGGTTCTTTAATTACAATTGTAGCCATCTGGGTTTGAATTTTCGCTTTTAATAAATGCTTTCTATTTTTTTTTCATTGGGGCACAAAACCTTCAATTTTTAACGATTTCTTGATTAAATTACACGTTGGATACACTTCAAATATTGAAATTGGTCGCAAAGAGGCAGTGACTCAAAAATAATCTAGCACTTGTATCAATATTTAAACTGCAAACACACACGTTTTAATTATTAGACCCTATATATTTTCCTCCACATAATTACTCGTTAAGGTAATTTAAAAATACTAAACCATTCGAAGATGTTCAGTAACATATCAGCAAATATATTCACAAATTTTAATTATGATGCACGTATGTACACCATAATTAAAAATATATTAATCGATGCAATACAACAGAAAAATCCTCGACTCATAAATAAGAAACAAAGAACAGAAAATATTCTTCCTTTAATTCATACGCCGACTAGTTTCGGCTCTGCTTCAGAGCCATCATCAGGGCAATTTGAAGGAAAACTACTAATAATACAATGAGGTTATCCATAAATAACCAGACAAGTATTAAGCTAAGGTACACACCTCAGCGCAGGGAGAGACAAACCTCGAAAAACATCAAAGATCAGAAGACCGCAACATATACAGGTGAAGTCCGCAAGATACATCGTCAATAAAATTATTAAACTACAAGAAATAGTGGAAACACTATTAAATATAAAGAAAAAACTCATAATCAAATGGCTCCACTATCAAGTTGACAACAGAGGAAGTTAACATAATTGTTTTTCAAAATGACACATTACATTTTTTTGAAGGTGTGAGAATTTAATATATAGCCGAGTGAAATAATATGCTTCTGCTAAGTTCCATGTAGCACCATCTACAGGCGCAGATTGGCAGACAGGAAGTAGGGTTGCTATGCAATACTTAATTAACTAGAAATTAGTGAATCTGATTTTTTGTTGCCCATACACACAAGCATACTCTCAATTTATGCGTTTAATCAGGATGCTTTTAAGCAGTGAAGCCATACACATTGCTGGTTAGACAGGAAAGTATTTTTTTAGCCAGCAGCATGCATGAAAACAAAATCTAGATATAGTCCTACTACACAACTAAAATGTTTTTGCACAATGGCCATTTCATGTTTCGAAACTGATAACAATGTCGAATTGTAAATTTATTGTTTCTTCAAAATGTCAAAAGCATCTTAATGCTATGGGGAATGTTATTGCGAAAATGTTGCAGCAACATGTTGGCGATTTATTGCTGGGAATTCATCGATCGTGTTTTCATTTTTTAAAGTGAATATTGTGTTGAAGACGGTTTGAGGAGGGCGTTACCGATACTGTCAACAACTTTCACCTACATGTTTATGTTGTCCACTATACGAATCCAATTTTCTACATAAACAAAGTGTATACACATATGTTTTTATTATCCCAATGGTGCTTCCAGCTCACATTATCAAATATACAATATGTTGACGCGAAACACACGGCCCACGTTGTAACATAAGATGATCAATGCAAATGTGACATACTGTATAATAATAATAATAGACCTGCAAGTTATATAAGTGGTTGCGTGCATCGCCAAAAACACGCAAATTGTTACAATTATTATTTCCATCACAAATAGTTCAATAAAAAAACGCACTTCATCGTCATCGTCAATGTCATCTTCATACACTATCTATAATATAAATTATGTCATAAATTAATTAAAGCTCAGACCAAATATGCAGCCTATAGATAATTCACAATTTCCCTGTATAGTGTGTGTGGACTATAAATATACAGGGTGGCGAGAAAGTCTTGGAACTTTAGGCTATACTTTGCAGCTTCCGGCCAAAGTCAAAAGGATTTCTTGTAATATACTCTGCCATATGCACAGTTACAGTATAGACAGATGGATAGTTTTCAGTTATACTCTGTCCACCCTCAAGAATGAATCAATGGAGCCTATGGGAGTGCGTGATCAGGCCTCACGTCATCCGCGATAAGAAATAGTTCCACTAATTTGTTAGCATGATTCCACTAAACTTTTGTGATATGTTTTAATGTACACTAGAACTCAAATTGTACGAACTCCAACTATCCGAATCGCTTTTAGGGGGAAAAATATATTTAAAACTGAAGAAGTGTCCGCCATTTTGTCTGACAGTTTTGGTAAATCGGCCGCAAACTAACACAAATTCAAGTGCATTACATGAAGCGTTTTTAGCCTCCCGTAGGCTCCATTGATTCATTCTTAAGGGTGGACAGAGTATAGAAGATGTAGGCCACAATGGCCGTGTTCGGCATGTCATACTGTCGGTCTGGGTCGCCAGATATCTTGAGCTTTGGCCAGAAAAGTTGTTCGGCAATCCACGTGGGCCTCGGAGATCTGCATGAACAGGTTTTTGTTCGGCAAATCAAATGTTCTGAGGATAAATTGGGTGCCAGACATGGAATCAGAGATGATGTCACACACTCTGGCGACCCAGACAGACAGTATGACTTGCCGAACACGGCCAATATTCTGAACACGATGCTGAAATCATCCATGCACTTATCACAAATGCTGGTATGCACAATATATTTATAAGAATCTGTTTGACTTTGAAGGAATGCTCCAAAGTCTTGACTTCGCTGACACTCTGCGCATTTCTAAGTGTTATTTGTTGTAAAGCAACATGCAAGTCTTTTGAGGATCGCCAAGATCCGCATTTATCTTATGACTTAGAGTTATAATGATACGAATATAAAAAAGGACTAGAATAGACAAAATGGAACACAAATATATACGATAAAAACCGCAATTCCATGCATATACAGTATACATTTAACAGAGAAAAGTTATTATTCCCTGAAAGGTTTTAATATAAATATATAGTCACATAATAAAACGCTGCGTGGATATACGACAAACTAATTGATTAATATTCGTATTACAGGAATTTCATATACGAACAGTCGGAATTT
>WWPM01024294.1:0-14663 GCA_023279145.1 Glomeris maerens | reverse complement strand
CAAAATAATGTCTAGCATATAGCCCTACATGTACCATGACAACATTTTGATTACCAAGTTCAGAAATATGTCAAACCAGCTTTAACAATTAACATATAAAAGTGTAATGTTATATTTGAAAGTCATTTGCATCGATCTGTGAAATGCTATAATGCTGAAATATAATTATTACTTTCATTCATTATTTCAGCTAGCTCGAATATTCAAACAACATCTGGTACATACATATATAGTCGGTTCGCACTCAAAGTTACAATGAATAAATTTTGCATAGACTCACAACTTCGCAAATTACAATCATATAATGGTTAAATTATGTACAGTTATTCGGAATCTTATAAACTGCTAGCATTGCAATTCAAATAATATTTCCATTTAGTTACATTGGTCAGAAATTCATTTTATTACGTGTAACTAGTGCAACGTTGAATACGAACAAACTATGCTATAGGTACCACCTACCTACTACACAAATCGCAGTATACTAGGTATTTTTTTCCCTTTAGATTCCTAAGCAAATTGAACACATATTGAGCGCATTCCAATTCAAACAAATAAGACCAGCACTTTGAATAGACTGCTGTCAAATTCTGCAAAAAATCTCAAACCCTACTTTTCAAAAGCGTGCTGAGAAAATGCTGCAACTCATGCTTTGGAGTGAATATAACGGGGAAGGAAAAAAAGGGGGCATGTGTTGGTGAAAATGAGAACCAGGAACAGGTAAAAACGTCAGAAAATCTCTAGCTGACTTTCCCTCACCTCCATTTTCTAGTTCAATGGAGGCCAAATATTATTGAATTGATTCTGAAAACAGATGCAAAATTCTTGATAAAATAAAGAAATTTTGAGAAATATCCACATGATTGCTTGTTGCATGCTCAATTCCGGGTGTCATCAGTCGTGATAAGATACACACACTTCCGTGAGAAACTAATGTAGAATTGAAAAAGTTCACTAATTAAGTTCTACAACCTTGGCAGCACGACAACAACACATGCAAATTCTCAGTGGAACCAGATCTGAAATTCGTTCCCATAGATTTCTAATTATTATATCTGGAAAATTTAAATTGCCTCTTATTTGCATGATATTTGCCAGAGGGGGGCGTGGTGGGAAAGTAAAATGGGCAATAAATAAATTTTAAGCAGCTTCAAACTGATTTGCATTTACCGGAAGTAAGCGTAAAATACCAGTTGATTATATAGGATTCCATGTAATCAGATGCGATTTTTATCTCGGTCTCCTTTTTTCAATATGAAAGCCAATTTATAATGTGTGAAAAGGCAATTTAAATTTGGGACAATCTATAGAGAATAATCTAGTAACTTATTTCAGCCCAATTTCATAAAATTAAGGAATAAGGGGGCAGTTATTTTGTACAAAACTGTGTGAAAATTGAATATTATATTTAGTTCAATGTGGCCAATACAGTAGACATTTCTTTAATTCAAATTCCAAGGGATAAAGAGAATTAAATTTCGAGCTATTGTATATAACATTTTTAATGTAAAATTTCACGTTATCAAAGATCCACTAATGAATTTGCTGCTCTGTAAAAATTCAGGTATGAATAAAACTTCCAAATAAATATAAAAATCAATAATTTCCAAATTTAAATACGAAATAAAAATTGCATAATTTATTGATGTTTCATTAATTAAACTAACATAAAAATGCACAGCAACATCGGCTTCATTAACTCTTATCACACCAAAAGTGTGATTTTATTATTTGTTTTTATTATGGCCAAATCACAACCAAAGTTTCATTAATTAATGTCACATGTCAAACAAGGGTAAAATAATCATTTAGATTTGATTTTGACCTAAATAACTAATATAATATAATTTAATTATGAAAATTATAATTTGGTTTGCAGAATGAATGCAGCTAATACGTATGGAAATTTGAAGCTGTACTAAAATAAGGGGAAGTTTTAAATAAAAATTAATTACAGATGTTGGTTATTTTTTAAGGTCTAAATCTAGTTTTAATATTTAAAGATGCAGTCATTTGCATTTTCTTCCATCTAAAAACCGGTATTTCTGTGCAAATTGTTTCGCTGCATACTCACACATTGTCATCGGCCTACTTGGCCACACAACTGTTCTCATTACCATGAAAAAAGCCTATTTCAATGACGCCTTGGCATGTGCAATATAGAAGAAAGAAACAATTTTGCACGTTGTGTGTTTAGAGCACGCTTGGTTACCTTATTAGTTGCATGGATAAAGTTAGCTTCTAAGGAGAACAGAACTAGTTTTCCATGTAAGCAACTTTGAGATTGCTTACATGCATAAACCTGTATCGGATGCATTAATTTATAACAAGCAAAAATACAAAATAAAAAGCGGTATAAATTTAGTACAATCCTATTCTTCAAATGTGCATTCAAATTTCATAAATAGCAAATTTTAACTCCTCTTTTATGTCAGCATAAATGCCATTACGAATGAATTCTTCAAATGAATAATTTGGAATAATTACATATTCTCATATCGATCTATTTAAATTATGTAAATTTAAAATGTAAAACATAAAAGCTAATTCTACCCATAATTTTGGAATATGTAAATATTTCAAATTTTGAGAAAGAAGATTATGGTTTATGGCAACATTTTTTATGTTTCAAATAAAAATACACGTAAGTTTCATTCATTTTAAAAACTTACTTTCCCAAAATCCACTTTTGGGTTATCCATGAACTACTTTTGAGAAATCAAGTTTCCATCATATTTCCAGACATCCAAAACCCGAATCTAACGCTGAATCTTACTAAAAATTTACCTTGGAATAAATAAAAAACACTTGAAATAGTTTCATCTCACTGCACAAACTTCGCACTGAAAATTCTCCAGAAATTCATAAAACAGTTTTCCCAAGTTTTCACAAGACTTAAAATATGAAAAAACACCTGGAAAAAAACCTATTTAATACAGCAATATCAGGCGCAACAATAAATATTTTGTAATCATTTCCACTCACTGACTACACTTAGAATTTGAATAACCCCTGCAAGAATGAAAGAATAATACTGAAATTTTATGGCATATAATTATGGACGGCATTAATTTTTCCTGGGAACTGGTGTGTGAAAAAAGGAAACATGAATGCATGAGATGTATAAGCATATAGTGGGCTGAACAGGAAACAGGTGTAAAAGAAAAACGAACTGGTGAAGATTCAGAGCACAGCGATATAATGAAAGTAATGATCAAGATGGCAACAGCCAATTGATGTCATGGAACTCACATTGAAACACAATGAATGTAGCCTGAAGGAGTCCGGAAGTGATTTGCAAGCGTTCAAAATGTTAACATTGATGCACATCATACTTCACCTTCACAATGCATTGAATGCCTTTAAATCGCCAATTACAAATTGCTATTGTGACTTGTCTTGAAGTGATCACTCGGATCACTCAGAACATATATTACAAAAGCTGTACCATGCATACATCAATCAGAGTGAAAGTGATTGATCTTGATCCGCTTCCTTTTTCTTCAACAAAAAATGCAGCAGTCCTTTTTATATAATCGAGATGCAGGTTTCGTAAGATCACACTTTCAAGCTAGTCAACGTTGAATTTAAAACCAAAATTAGCTCAATTCCTATTTTATTTAGAATGCAATGTTAATAAAAGTTGGGATGAAATGCAGTCATTTTATTAATTTCAGGAAATATACCATCCTCACTCTAGCTTTGGTCTTTAACCATCATCAAGTACCTAACTAAGATTAGAAAACCAAGCTATAAAAAAAAGAAATATGTTTAAAAAAAAACAGTCACTTAAAAACAAGTCATGTGCCAAAAACTGTAATGTCTTTTGTCTATCGTTAAAATACCTAATACAATGATTGTAAAATAATACAGAGTTATATTTCGATAAATTCAAGTTAATTTTCAAATGAAATGCCAATACATATACAGAAAAGTATTCAAGCACTGGGTCAAAGAGCTGAATTTGCACTGTAAATATGCGAACAATTTAAAATATGGAAAATGGAGAGACTTGACCTGCACAAAGTAGTTCATGGTCATCCATGACAATGAATATTGCATACACATTATTTGTAAACCCAGCTGATGTCCACAGTAATGTTGTAACGATATATGTTTAGGTACTTGCAATTGGAATGAACTACAGTAAAGCCTGTGTTTGTGACCACTGACCACTGTGTTGTAAAACTACAAAGGCATTTGATTGACCATTTTCAGACTGTATCTTTAGTTCACCAATGTACGTACCACATACTGTATGTTCTAATATCAGGACATAATGTCAGGTAAAAATAATATTTCCATTTGGAATAGACTAGAGATAACTTAATGGGAATTGCAAACTGTGACCAATGCACATTCCCCAATTTCAATGTTCGCAATCTAATCCAGTGTTGCCTGTCTACCTGCAATTGTAAACATACTCAGATGTCATATTGTTTTCATAATTTGGACGAAAATAATGTCTGTATAGAAACGATAGTGTAGCTTCATATATTTTTGCTGTGGCTATATCATATTTGTTCATGATTCTTTAAACAATATCATATATAATTTAAGAAATAAACACTAGAAAAACTGGAACTGGAACCCAATGACTGTACAAGTGATTAAAATGGCACAAAGTGATCTTAATTCATTTCTAAGTCGATGTTAAGACAATAATGGTGTTTTGATCTAAATGCAGAAAGCCATAAAACAGATATCATGTATACACTTAGGGTATATTAATTGGCAACTATTCATATGTAACAACTATGGTCCAAGCCTACAAAACTTATTCAATGACTATAGCTATGTAGTCAGACTACTACTTATATACGTGCAGTCAATTCTTTTTGTGATGTAATGCCTCGTACAACATTTCATGAACAAAACTCCCACTCACCTATTAGTACAGACAATATTTTCTCAGGGAAATTTGTGAGACAACAACCCAGAATAAACACCCACACTGACAGCAATTCTTTCTCTATGACTAAACTTGGGCGCTGCATTTTTCAGGATACGTGTAGGCGTTTCTGGAATGGTAATTAGTATTTCCAGTTTCAAGTTTTGTTGCATGTTTAAAACAGACCTGCATAAGAGGCAAAGAACTTAACTTGTTTAGTTCAAATGTTTTGCTGAAGGGATACTGCAAAAGTGAGCCAGCGCACCAGGGATTATAATATCGCTTCTTCTCACATCATGGGAGGTCTTGAAATGATTGCTCCACAGACACGATCACGTGTCACTCAAAGACGGATTTCGACCATTATTAAGCTAAATCTCTCGAACAGTTTAATTCTACAAATTTCATGCAACAAGTTCAGCCATAGGTGATTTAAATCAATCTTACAATGCGATTACTGACTGTAATTGCGAGCGAAAATGTCCATCATCTGCAGCACTGAAATTCCAAATAACTACAAGCTATGAAATATTAATTTACATTTTCATAATATAAAAGAATTCAAAACAGATGCAAAATTAATATCTAATGCTGAAGATGGCTTGTAATATCAATCTCATTTTGATAATGTTGCATGTATAAATACAGATAATGTACTTATATATATATTTAGCTGTTCTTTGAAGTTATTGATTGCTAAAGATACCAAATAGCTTAGAGGATAATGGAAATTTTGTCAGGTTGACTAACTGGTAGGAATTTGTCAACGTATTAAAATTCATTAAACTCGTTAGTTACTTTGAAATAAAATTCCCGTATTAAGCATGGCTTTCTTTTTCAATTTACGGTCCATTTAATTGACAAATAGCTAATGTGAAAATGGCCAAATTTTCATGTGATTATCGATGCATTTTTAATAAACCCGTGACAGTGAACCCTACTTATTGCCATCACAATTTGTAAATTTCCTTGCTAAATTCCTAGGTAATTTATTATGTAGCAATCTTGATAGCATTATTCTGTGTGAGTATATCCATAGTAGTAGCATACGAAATCTATATATATGTCACTCCACCAACGCAATCAGGACCGGTAATAAGCGACTTTGTGTTAGTATTAGTCTGCAACACTATATAAACTCTGATTGTAAAAAGAGCTGATGAACGAGGAAAATCACCACTCCGTATACAAACACTTATTTATTTTTTCCACTATCCATTCAAAGTAAATTCACCACCGCAAAATAGCCATGTTTTTTTGTATGTGTCATATGCATCATCAGATGCATGACTATTTTGCCAAACTCCATGTCAGCCAGCCAACATAGCGTTTCCGGGAAAATGAAAGTTTCAGTCCTTGACCTCAGTAATACTATTGTGGCGGTATTTTTTGTTGCTTGACCGCGGTGACCCCTTAAAAGACTCTGCAGTTGACCCCTCCTCATGAATGTCGTGGCAAGAGGAGACCAGAATGGAAGAATATGACAACAACAAAAAAAAATATTCAAACACGTTGAAAGTGCATGGGTTCCTCTCTATAGTATACAGTGCCAAACATGCCCCAAAACAATATTAGCTGTTCTGCAACATATGGCATTGTACAGTATCACATCACTTATTGGGGAAAAGAGTGTGGCAGAAATGTGAGGTGCATTGGCCTCGTCCTACTTGAGCCAACCTACATCAAATGATTGGGCAACAACGTGGGCACACTTTCGTGCCAAGTCGTGGTGACGCCCAAATGAGTCTCTTTTCACCTTCAGTGAAATTTCCATTTAAGTGTCGCCAAAAAAAAAACAAAAAACAATGTCCTGACATCCTAAAATCAAGTAGCTTGCACATTTGCTGTTCATAACAGAGGAAAAGTGAAGGTGAAGATAAGTTTGCCAGCAGAGCTCTGTGGGCAGTATTGTAAATCCTATAATTATAATTATACGTATATGTATATTAGTAAACCTTGCAGAAAGCAAATAAGGTCACTATGTTTAGATTTATTATCAAAATTTTAATAACTTCTCACAGTAATTCATACATGTCAAATTCATTTTGCTATATACTGTATTTTATAAAGAATTGGTTTTATCTAGAAAATATATTCGCAATACTTCGTTTTCTGTATATGTAGTCTGACATATGACATGACTTTTGTGCATAAAAAGAGGCAAATTCCATACAATTTGCATATAGACGCTTGCAAACATTTGGAACATATACTGCAGATGTACACAGATATCCACAGATATTATGATACTAACCATGTAACAAAGTTAATAGTATTATGTAATGTACACAAACCTATAGGAATATCCGATATCTCTTTGGGATGCTTTATGAAATGTAAAATTTAATTACAATCGGCTTTTCAATTAACATTATCTAAATAAGAAATAAATGGAGCATAAACTCAACAGCAACTAAATAAACATGCTCTAGTACTTTGACTGATATGGCGAATATGAATTTTCAACTAATATACTAAACAAATAACATATTTATCTGGAATAAACTATGTACTTTTACTAGGCCTTAATTTCGCACACAAACCTAAGTACATCTGATAGTTGAAGTTTAAACTCCCACTCCTGCCTGTTTTCAACTCATTGTGATGTCAGCTTTACACACCGTTATTTTTATTTTCACTTGACACGATTTCTAGGCTGTAACATTTCCTTCTGAAAAATGGTAAATTGCGTTGTGGTGGAAATCAGCCCACACTATAGTATTTTCTAACATACCTATATTTCTCATTATACAATTTCCTGCATTGTTTGTAGAGGTTAGCTAATTCTCATTGTAGATTTTTGGAACTGCTTCATCGTCAAAGCAAATTCCAATAGCCTAATTTTAGTCAAACCACTGGTTTAAACAGTGCAAAACGTTTGCACAAGTTTCAAAAACGCATATAAATATTTAAAGAAAATGTAATTTATGGGACTTAAAACACTTTGTATACAAAGGTGTACTGTATAGGCTACATTTTACTATAGATTGCCATCAGGTGGTTGGCTTCAGTTTTTCATTTCACAACATGGTGAGGAATGTGCCATTGATTTATAGCAAACCACTGCTAGGTGGCTTACCCGGTACCAGATATTTACATTCCAGTTGTTCTTTTTAAACAGAAAACTCAGACTTATAACCTGGATTGAATTGCCTTCAAAAGAAGGAAGGAACAATTGTGACTGTTTCATTGTTTGTGGTACAGCATTAGCAATTTTATTTTCAATGTGAAATAAGTTATAGGTATTCCTATAAGAATAGATACTACTTCCTGAAGTATAGTCTATATACTAGCTGCAACACTTTGCAATTACTGTTCAAAAAGCAATTGGTAAAATCTATAAGTCAAATTTCCGCAAAAACTTATTACAAGTTGTTTATATGCCTTAATTACTGCAGTCATTCAGGGTTAGAAATCATTCTCACTTTCCACATGTATTTGAATGTTTTAGAAAGCTTCTAGGCAAACAAGTACACAAGTGTAATAAGAATTAAAAAACAAAACTTGTTTCAAATGCAGCACATGCAAGGTGAACTTCCTTCAAACAGCAATTGAGATCAGGAGATTATCCACAAATTTTACACCATTACCATGTTAAAATGTTCAAAATATTACACCACTTAATTCCATACAGAACTGTAATTTCCTACCTGCAATTGAATATGAAATTGCTGTCAAGAAAATAGCAATTTCCATCAAACGCCACTTGAAACTGACACACTTGAAGCTCCACATTGTTCAGTTGGACTTTCTAGTAATATGCACAATAACTTCTAATTGGAACGGAAGATAGAACGTTCCTATATTAATTTCCGCAGATTCCGGCAGGTGGCGCTTCGTATTTCAAACTAAAGTGTTCATTTGGAAGTAAGCAGACCTCAAACACCGTTCGTCTTGAACCACAGCCAGCTGACAACTGTGCATTCTTACCTTGCCGTCCACCTACCTGTGTATTGTACATTAAAAAAAAGAAGTTTCCCTGTTGCCAGTCTCTCGGAAATATCTTTCACAACACACAATAACTATTTGTGGAAAGGGGGCCTACCTATACAACATGAAAGCGTAACAGCAAATACTTTGTTGACGTCCACAACAGTTATAATAGGCTGCAATTAAAATAATATAGTTTTAAAGTTTGTACTTCAATTTAAGTAATACATGAAACGAAGCATTTCAAAGGAGAAATTGAGTTTGTTTGAGGCCTATACATGCCCTTGTAGGCTCTGCGAAAACATATTAGCTATTTATCTCGAAAAGGACATATTGGTGGAAAAATAGATAACTGGCCAAACTTTCCATGCACAATACCAGAATAAATATGGAAAATTATAAACATTGCAGGTATTATTGATACCAGGCATGTTGAATCTAGATTGAATAACACAAGTCAGCTCAGCATTCAAATGCGTATAGTTTCAAGAAAGGACAATTTAAGACATCAGCAACTGTGTTGCATCAGGAATATGCGCAAGGTGATGATGGCTGATGACCATGAACTGCCAGAATTTAAGCTGAAACTGGAAATGTTTAAAACCCTTATAAAATACCAACAACTCAAGAGTCAAAGGCGACCGGGGATTACCCTGATCAGCCAGCTGGTTCAGCAGCTTATCCCATGGATCTTCCACAGGCCTTTGCTACGTAGTATATAGGGAAAATGGCTAATTTCTGCCACCTTTGTGGGCAGTGATTTGGAGCAGGTGGTGCCATGCAAAGACAAAGGAAACCTACGAAGGAATGACCAAAACCATACTTGGATTGATTGATGATACTAATGCCATAGTGATGAAGGATGTTTGCTGAATCGATCGATCTATAGCCCTGGCTGCTTCCAGCAAATTAAAAGTCCTCAACTACCAAATATAGCTTGCAGTTTTTATTACTCTCAGCTGACCTAACACTTGTCACAAGAAGAATTCATATCAGTTATTTGTGAGCAATTCTTAAACCATTATCGAATTGTTCTAGCTGCTTTGCCCTTATCATTACCACCCTTGTTTACTCCAATAAATATAGTATTGATGCTACAGTGATGCGAATTCCTTATCGACAGTATTGATTTCTTAGCTTAAATGTACTCGTAATACAGTAAAACCTGTAAATTTGAGCACCTGGAAAGCCTGAGCACTCGCCCAAAATGAGCACTTTTTTAATGTCCCGGACGAGTCCCATAGACTTTACATTGCAAGACACCCGTATAGAGTGAGCACCTGTCTACTGTGATCAGTGAGCACCCCTGATTGATCCCAGCGACCGATATACCTGTGTAGAATGAGCAGCAACGCTTGTTTTTCGCCGTCTTCTCAGCAGCGCCACTTGTGATTGAGTTGCGAAGTTAGTTGTTTTTGATTTAATACATCGTCAGTGGGCTAACTTTGGAAGAAAAGAAAGAGGTTCTGGATCTTATGGACAATGGAATGAGCCACTGTTTTTAACCGTCCAGTGCAAGCTTAAAGGCAAAATCATCAAGTCCGCAAAGAAACAAAAATCGATCAGAGATTATTTTTCTTTAGTGTAGTACAGTATTGTGCCGTTATTATGCCAGATGTATAGTGCATACTGTTCGTGTTTAAACCACATGTTTTAAGTGGAACCTGGATAGACTGAGCACCTGTCTAATTTGAACAATTTTTTCTTGTCCCGCACGTGCTCACATTACACAGGTTTTACTGTACAAGTAATAAGACAAGAAGTCACTGCAGGAATACTTTCGGGGAGAGTCCTTTTATTGCATGGGCAAGATCTCTTATTAAAAACCCAGTAACTCTGGGTAGGAGTATGAGCCATGTGAGGTCTAGTGATGGCATGGAACTGTTCCATTATGATGTATTGATGGTCTTCTGGCAAAGATGGAGAATGCTAGGCACAAATGCATGGGCAGACTGCTTGCGTGTGGACTTCGGATACCAGCGTTTGAACCCTTGTGTTGATTATTCTTTTTTTTATCTTTCGGTCAGACTCGTTTTTAATTTCTTTGGGGATTGAAAATGGAAGTTTGTTGGGTATAGTTTCAAATTTTTACTTGAATTTGTTACATAATAATATAATCGAATCGTGGGTTTCTTTTTCATTTTTCAGCCAGATCCAATTCTAATCTCTTTAAGGATTCATATGGTGAATTCGCAGTTCTCTGTTTCAAATTTTTACTTGAATTTTTTTAATAGCAATATAATCCTGATCTGCTACCTGGTCAGGCGACTGTCAATGTGGCAGCAAGCTAATGAGCCACTGTGCATCCTGCAATCTCAAAATTTCCTGAATTACCAATGTTCCTTAACCTTCTTTGTAATCAACCACTTTCAACCTCACTAACCGACTATTCCACATTTTTGATGTCATCAGTTCTCTATTTGGTGAGAGAAAATGCTAGTTGTGGGTATTTCTAGATGTTGCCAAATAATAGAGGATAGTTATTCATCTATTTGCCGTATGCTGAAAATAGTTTTTATTGCTAAGTTTTTAAACTTGTAATGAGATATCAGTTCTCCTTGAGGACATCCCCCCCACCCTCCAGGGTAACATTGCCCCCGCTCTACCCTACATAAGATTCTTCTGCAAAATGAATACCAATTTGTGGAAAACGCTGAGGCCATATCAGAGCTAGTGCATTGTTAGGTTTTTGCAAGATATTAATTATGCATATGCTCGTGTACATTTTGTTACTTCCGCTTAGGTTAGGATGGAAAACAAAACAGGTTTATTTGTTTAATATTTTCACATTAAAACAATTGCAATATATAGCCTATATTATACTTTAATTGGTAGATAATTAATAAAACAATTCACTTTAATTAAATGAAAAATTAACTAAATATGCATCATTAATACATTTGTTGTCTAAATCTTTAAATTATGTTACAAATTTCTTTTTTACTTTGCTTTTAAAACACACATCATTGATTTATGCTTGCAATGGAAATGTATGCAACCACTGCAATTTTGATCACAATTTAGCATTTATTGTCATTCTGCTTATCCATAGCAGAAAATGATATTTTAATAATTTTTGTTTCCAATGTAAAATTTGCTACTATTTCGTCCTACTGCACGATGTTTGTAGAAACATCGATTAATCGATAAATTTGTATAGTTTTTGGCAAATTCCTAATAACATTTATTTTCTGCGAAAGTGAATTCGGCGAATCAGAAATTGGAGCAACACAAGAGACGAAAATCAGTCGTGGATATGTCAAAGTTCGTCACAATTTTTCAATTCAGAACTTCATTAATTATCCCTAACCTCACAGTGAGACAGTAATTGCGGTCACCATATAAGTTCGGCGGGAAAATTGTATTTGAATTAATAATTATATCAGAACCATCATCGTTTAAATTAATTAATTTTGCTAGCAAGTTTCTGTGTCATTCATTTGAATCTCATGAATAAATAGTAATAAAGTGATTCATTTCCAAAATTAACTCAGTATTGAACTGTTTTAATTCCAACTCCCTATTGCACAAGTTTTTACAAACTAATCAGAGTTTCCAAAAGTAGTTGAGCATAAAAATACTGTATCTAAATTGACCTCGGGTCAAGCTATAAAAGAGACATTATTAACGTAATTAAGGTTTCTAAAATTCTGAACTCTTCGGACACAAAATAGGAAAGATTCTAATATGATAGCTGCATTTGTAAATAATATTTCTGTTGTTTCAGGTTTATCCCAGTTTGCATATTCTATTTCATTATTTCCTTTTTAATTGAATCCGGCAAAAATACTTAATCTCCAAAACTTCATAAATAAAACGATCTAAAATTGAATTTGTATGCGGTCTGTAATTAATGGAAGTTAATGGAAAACTTCCTCAGCTGAATTTCATGTGAATTTGCCATTTTCCACATTTTCCTCTTCCATAAATTCTATGTATCTTCGCGTTCAATACTATGTTCATTAAATAATAGAAGTATATGCCATGTACAGACTGCGCATCATGATTTTGCACATAAAACACGTATATGGCGAGTGTTCTACATCTAAAAATTCCCCACCATGTGATGAGAAAAGTGAGGGAAAGTAATGAAAGTGGGCTGAATTTTCCTAGAAGAGAATCGATCCGTGTGGCGGCTGCACTGGGGTGGGTTCTCTCATTTTCCTCTTTTTCCACTCCAATCTCATTCGTACATGCATGCAGTACATCCATTGGATGTGTCCTCTGCTCGCCAAAAGACGTAGACGCGATGACCTCAACATCAGCATATGGCTAATAAGACATGCCAGTTTTTCCTATAGATCCCTTGATAGCAGCAGCTGCAGCCACTCATTTTACTGCCAATAATCCCTACACAACTGGATCTGCAAGTCGACTGCGCTTTCAGCAAATGTGCTGATAACTGAAGCCTACAATTCAAGCAAGCTCCAGCAGATGCAGTGAGTGAAAGCGAACGTGAAATAACGAAATCACATCGCACTTTTGAGCCTATTACTGTATTATTTATTATTAATTCAGCTCCGATATATATCCCTAGTCAATTAATTCACTGGTCAAAATCGTTTGGAAAAGATTCAGAGATTCGATATTGAAATTAAGGAGTGCCATGTTGTTGTTGGCTTCAAGGCTCAAATCGAATGGTCAATTTGATCCACTCAGCATCATGAGTGGAGATCAATGTTTGTGGCGATTTAAGCAAGATAAATCCATGTACTACGTATTTTCGATCACTATTGATAACTGGTGACGTGAAACAGTAAGTAATAACTAAAGGATGGGGAGTAGATGAATTAACAGACTAAATAACAAAATAATGCGACAACTAGCTGAGTTTTTCACTGGCCATAATATTGTATTTACTGGTTAAGAATTCGTACATTAATCTTGTTTAAAATTTCTATTTTTTTGTACAGAAAATTACACTGTGAATTAGTGGCTTTGTAAATTTGTACATCCTCGAGATATGGGGATCTTATTGCAGTCTTATTTCCATTCATATCGAGGTATTTCTGTTATTTTGAATTGAATGTGACAATTGGTTTTATTTGCTGCTTGGATTCAGCATTTGTTGGATTCATTAAAATTCCCTTCTTATAAAGACTCTTTTGTATTCAAACATAGGTTATCTCTATAAACTAATTGAAAGTTTTTACATGCAAGCAATATAATATGTAATTTTCAAATTTGCATGCAATATTTCCCTATTAGCATTTTATTTTTATGCTGACACATTAGTACAGGAAGTCCAGGTTCGATCTATATCCGATTGTGACGTCACGCTTGACCTTTACACTATACTGTATACTGCATTTCGATCTCGAAATTTTAAAATAGGCAACAAACTTACATTGGAAAGTTCGAGCTAACCCATCATTTTCTTGTTTTTTTCACAGTTGCTACATAATTAAACAACATTTACTGAACTTGTGAAAAATATTTTCAGTTTTAAATTCTTAAGCATTGTTACTTTAGAACGGAAGTTTATTTTCCTTGTTTCCCTCGTGCATAAACAAAATTTCATATGGGGAATAGTGGCTATAACCGCTGATATCAGTGCACTTGGTTTCCATTTCAAAAAGACTTTCAATTCAAGGAGTTGAAAAATAATTCAACACAGGAAATGGAGGGCATAAAACTGGTCTAGAGGAAATTGGGAGATGAAATCAGCATATAAGATCGGAAGATTACTACTAGTTTCTTTTGCAGTGTGATTATAAGTTACTGTATGCAAGTGCTGAGAACAGGAACATATGTCCCATCCGTGTTGTGAAAATTTGGGTACTGCTGAAAATTCACTTCATGTATGTATTTCTAAAACATCTAAGAGGCTTGAAGTTACTGT
>WWPM01024292.1:51817-61917 GCA_023279145.1 Glomeris maerens | reverse complement strand
ATATTCCTGACGGGTAATATTACGTCCCTTTTGCCATCGCAACCCCCCTTCCCCTCACCCCCGTGGTGAAGTTGCACTGCACGTGCTCGAAAGCAATGGTGTGGACTGATGACAGCACATCACACGATTGCAGCAGCCAATCAGCGCAACTGTACAACCCCCTGCCACTCCCGTTGCAGCCAAAGGTGGCCACACACGTACACGCCAGCGTACAGGATATCCTCGAGTTCAATCTGTTAGTCCATTCCTGGAGGATATTCTGAACTGATACCTTGTCCACACACGACCCGTACACGCACCAGGATTCCTCCAGATTTTTCCTGCAGTCGTTGTCTAGATGTTGGAATGGCAGTATCAGTTGGGGATGTGTTGGCAGTTTTTGGGTTGAATTGTTTTTCACTGAAGTATTTCGATTTTATTTGCCAAATGCAATGCTCACTTTCATACAGATTTGTAAAAGTTTCCTAAAATTCCTGGTTAATGTTTGACAACACTAGCAGGGGTATGACGCATCTGCTATAGGCGGAGCGATTCAATGGCATCACCTACCTTGAGGCATGGCTACACATGCCAGGTTTGGCCTGTACAGGCCTAACCTGATCAGTTTTCAGAATGGATTTTCGATTAGGTTCAGGCGGCCTTAACAATCCGCTTCCAGTCTCAAGGTCACCGCCACACACGTTGAGGAACGTCTCAAAAGTGGTACTGTTTAGTCTAAACCTTCTGGATTGCCTGTGCATGTGTGGCACGCTAAAGGAGTTGCTGGAAAAAGACAAAGTGAAACTAAAACTAATACCATAACTCAACGCTATCCCCCTCCTCACCTTCCCCTAGGGGGCGGAGCTACAAACGGCTAAGAGGGGATGTACGAGGCATGTCCCAAAAGTAAGGTCTCCAAGCTCCTAGTGTCGGATGAGATTTTTTTGTTTTAAATTGACTGTACTGGTGTCAACGCGACTTCTCTCCTTTCTAACGCGACCTTGATTGACCTGATAAGACGTTTAGTTGGTGGATGCTTCCACGTCAACTGCCTCCACCTCCCCTCTGGTGTATGCTCAGTGCGAGCTCTGTGCCATGATTCGTCTCTTTAATTTAAGGGCGAAACACCAATATCCATTTATTGAAAATTGTGTGAGACATTTGGAACAGGCTGCATGTCTGCAAAAAATGTGGGAAAAACTTTGCAGGTCCATTAAAAATCGAAGACGACGCATGCTGACAAAGGGTGTGTGTCTCCTCCACGACAATTCTTGGCCCCCGTACTGCCCGTGCCATGAAAACCCTATTGAACAAGTTCGGATTAGACGTGATCTTCCATCCCCCATACAGCCCTGACCTTGCCCCATCCGACTACTATTTGTTCACAAGCCTGAAGAAGCATTTAGGGGGGAAAAAGATAGAGTCTGATAAAGAATTGAAAAAAGAAGTCGTCCAATACCTGGAAAAGGATTTGGAGGCAAGCTTCTATGAGGCACTGACAGCCTTGAGTTGGCTTACTTGACTACGCGGTATTACCTTGTGTTCTAATGCAGCGCGGAGGCGGGGCTTCAGAGTTGTATGACGTCAGTGCGTCCCTGTTGGCTGCTTGTGACCATATGCGTAAAAACGTTAATAACTCCCGAACGGTGCCTACTTCGCGTTATTGACATAGAACTTAAAAGTGTTCTGAACGGAGATATATGTTTATTGAAACCATCAATGCAGTTATGGACTAATAATCGGATGGCCGGCACGCATCCGCAGTTCCTTTCGGTGGTCGAGCTTTGAGTGCGGCCTGAAATACAGAAAAAAATCAGGACCGTCACAACGTACCTTCCACCCATCTTGTTCCCTTGTCTATGATGACCAGGATACAGGTGTGTTGTCTTCGGGAGTGGTCCGACTATGTCCATAGCGATTTCCGGAAAGGGTTCCGTCCATGGGCCCTTCCTAAAAACTTATTTATTCCATTATATCACATTGCGCACTTAGTAACAGTGAATAGGGCCCACTCTTTATATTCTATCTCGCTTTTGTAACTTTTGTGTACTGAGTGGTGACATGCCCCTGCGACCAAGTGTCCTTGCTATCCACACGTGGTGACACGGTGCCATACTATATGGCAACTTGCACTATGCGTTGTGGCTATGTGCGAAATTGCACAACATGACAACTGTTACAACATATACCTTTGGTTTAGTCCTACCACAGCATGGTCCATGGTCGTTATGCTGGCGTTTTCGAAAACGTTATTACATTTGGTGACCCTTAGTTCTTGTTTGCATGTGAAACCCACCCACGATGGGCTTTTTCTATGCATAGCCCTTACATAACCCTTACAATCTTCGCAAATAATGTCTAGCATACTGTAAAACATGCGATCGAATAATTTAAGAATGGAAAAACTAATTTTTGTGGCCAGCAGACACCGTAATATCATAGTAAAACAAAAGCTTTTCAATTGAAAACTAAAATGCCGGGTGAAACTGCATTATGATCGTTTAATTCTTCACGGTTTCCACGCCTCTCTTATCGTTGCTGTTTATTGGTCCTTTTGATTCATCTGACGTCTATGATTGGTCTGTGGGTCTTTGCTAACTCGTAGATTTAATAAAGAAAGACTCCTAAATGGTAACAAAAACTTTTTAAAGAAGCTAAAATACCACAGAAAAGGAGTAATGAATTGTTAACACAATCAAAGAGGAACAACAGCTTATAAGCTCAACTGTATGCCAACTGAGGAGAGAGAAGTGTGGCCCCAGCTTAAATAGGCCCCAAGTGGCTGATGCAATCACCAGCAATAATTTTGGCTGATGTAACAACTAGAAATCCCCAGTAGTAGTGAGGGCACTGAAGAAGAGAGGGCGCCACAGGTCACAGTGGCTGACATCATTTACCTGTCCAAGCTCTCATAAATGACAGGCGAATAAATTTCAAACTTTTTTTGTTCCAACAATCTGTGCGTATTCAATCTTAGTCTTGAATATTGTACCAATGTTGTAGAGTTTATCGGAGTCTTTCAAATTTCATTTAGGCGTGCTTTTTACTTAATATCCAATCTTTTTGTGACTGTACGCCACCGGTGCTTAGGCCTAATTCATCTTATGTATGTATAGGCCTAATAAACCTCATTGCACTCATCTATTTGCTTACGCTTAGAATGGCCATAGCAGTGAATGAATATTGGAAGTCCAAGATATGTTGGTCCAAGTCTAGCGGTTTTCTTATCTGCAGTTCGTCATATGCCAAGATTAATGAAGGTTTTTTATTTGAACTTGGTTTGTTTTGTGTACTTGTTCTATATTGCAATATTCAAAATAGCTTCAATGTTTCATTTTTGAATGTTGTAATCCTTAGCTAAATTCAGGACTTAATGTCATATAAATGTTCTAGACCTTAATTTCCAGCTAAGATACATGTATTATATGTTAATTATAGGAAAAATTCCCAAACAATGTCATATTTTATTTCTTTAGGACATTGTAATCTTATGACTGAACTACAAAAAAACATAAATACTACCATTCTGCACACATTAGTGAGAGTAGACACGTGACAGAAAAGAAAATACTGTTGGGGTGTTAGCAGAGCAGTAATATGTCTAGCAGCTCATTTCATTTACAGTCACCAAAGACCCCTCCCCCTTAAAGCGAAGGTATTTTATGGATGATCCTTATGCCACACTTATTTCCAAACAAATGTTGAACTCGCTATAACAGACTGATAAATTTTACAATTCCATCCTATCTGGGTCATCCGGTTGCATTCAAAATGTGATGGCACCAGATGTTATAACTCTATACAACACCTATATATTAAATGTTGTAAACTGAAATTGAAATTGTTGTTTGAGCCGGCTTATAAATGAGTCCGGGCTAAAACAAGAGGTCAGCTGATAACAATCGAGGAAATACAGTACTTCACATGCAATTTGAAAACTAGGACTATCAAAAATATTAAATATTCCATCAAATGTGCCAGATGTGCAAATATGTAAAGTTGCCATATTTTATTCATCAACAAAATTTAGTGCACCTGTCATGACCATTTTTAGCAGTAACTGTGCGCAGCCATATGAAACGCAAAAACCGAGCTGAGCCGCATACTATAGAAGGATAATTTGATAGAGTTGTGTTTCAGTTTGACATTTAAATGACTGAAGCCTACAAGATGTCCAGATACACTCAAAAAGCTCTTATCATTTGCTGTATTTTAATGTACGTGTCGGCTATGTATGCAGCCCCAAAGCCGATTCCTACATGTGTTCTTGGATCATTCGGAAACGCGTTTGTCAATAACTGTTCTTTAACTATTTGCAACGGAGAGCAACTGGGGCGTCCAGTCTCAGCTGATATTTGCGACCCCAAGAGGTGTACCGAATTCCCCGTCGAAGAATTCAGAAATGTAAGATACCGAGTTTGAGAAAGAAATGCTAAAGACATGTCCATGTCATTATAAACGAATACTGCGGAATTTGTTTTATTAGCTGAGGTTTATTGGTCATGCATGTCCCTCCATACAGCTTGGACCTGTCTACCCCTACATTTGGAATATAGCAAAGAAGGTCATAGTTGGCTGCCCTTTTATTTCTGATTTAGTTATTACTGAGGCTTCCGATGGCACTTTGGTATTTAATCAGAGCAACTATACTACAACTGGAACAAGGTAAATATAAATTCTTTTTGCCGTGTATGATTCCAATTTACTGTTCAAACTGTTTTCTAACTCAGCTGCTCCGAACCTATACATTATGTTTATCGTTACACTTCACCATCGAGTAAGATATACATATAATATTTATTATTATTCCGCAAAATGATGCATTAATCGAATTTTTACAAAATTCAGACATAATCGAATTGCACGTTCATTTTCGGTTGTTTAGAGTTATCTAATGGGAAGTTTAGAAGTTATGTAACACATCAAGGTAACCAAACGTGGGAAACTTGCTACCCCTTGTGGGTGCATGGGGGACCCTACATTCACAGAAGGTGCAGAATCTATCCTCCGCCTCCACCTGGTCAAGGATATGGTATGTACATTTAAGTTTACACTGCATTTTTCCCAGCTATTTAACAAAACGTAACGGCAGTAAAATGTTGATATTGCCATATTTGCAGCAACTGTTGCAGTGCTGCAAACAATTAGAAGTCCCGAAGACTACGAGATAAATGAAAAGATCATAAAGAAATATTTAGAAGACTACGTAGTTGATTGGACCAATATCACAACAGATTGCTTTTAAATTCAAATGTTATGAATTTATAATGTTTTTTGAACGGAAGCTAGTATCATATTCTTTACTAAAAATGTAACCGCAAATAGTTTTTTGCAACTTGTGCAAGAATGAATTGACAGTAAAATAATAAATTATTGGAAATATTGGCGTATTGTTCTGGAAACATTTAACTAAGTACATGCTGTAGTTAATAATTTTGCACAGTTTTGGTGTGATGAAATCAGTACATTATGCTGTGTGCATGCCGTGCTCTCACTTAACGAAAAAGCACAAGGAAATTGGAATTGAGCCCAAGATGCACTTAAGCATCATATGTCTTTGGAATTATTATGACATCTCGTATGATAAAAGTGTACCTGCTGAGCGTTGTTAATTTATGTAACAGTGTTGAATTATTATTTATCCTTGGGCTGAATCACATTGTTAGCATTCTGATGGCCGGTTTTTCCCTGGCGGCAAAACAGAAATATTACTGTCGAGTAATATTATTTCCCCATTGCCATAGCAACCCCACTCAGTGGCGCAGTTGCACTACACCTGCTGAAAGCAGTGGTGTGGACTGATGAGGCCACATCACTGATCGCAGCAGCCAATCAGCGCAACCATACAGCTCCCTGCCACTCCCCTTGTAGCCAAGGCTATAAAGGTGGCCACGCATGTACAGGATATGCTCAAGTTCAAACTGTTAGCCCATTCCTTGCCGATTTTCTGAACAGGTGCCTTGTCCACTCATGGCTCACACACGCACCAGGATTGCTCAATATTTTTCCTGCAGTCGTTGTCTAGATGTGTAAATGGCAGCATAAGATGAGGATGTGTTGGCAGTTTTTGGGTTGTTTTTTTGAACTGAGGTATTTCAATTTTATTTGCCAAATGCAAGGCTCACTTTCGTACAGCTTTATAAAAGTTTCCCAAAATTCCCGGTTCATGTTCGACAACACTAGCAGGTGTATGACGCATCTGCCATGGGTGGAGCGATTCAGTGGCGCGTCACCTTCCCTTAAGGCTTGGCCACACCCGCGTCGGGTTTAGTTGACAATTAAGTAGTTGAGTGCGTTCACATCAGCTGAAACTTGATAACAACTAACCACTCAGTTGTCAACTGAATTGTCTGTGTAAACAGGGTATTAGGCCTAACTCATCTCATGTAAGTATAGGCCTAATAAACCTCGTTGCATTTGTATATTTGCTTACGTTTATAATGGTCATAGCAGTGAACGAATGAAGATTTAGGAAAACAAATACTTGTCGCAATTGCTTGTAATTTTAGTATACTCAATAACATCTAAATACAGTAAGGGACATCTAGTAATATTTTCAGGTATTCAATGCTAACAAAAATTGCAGTATCAATTACACGATTTAAGGGACTCCTATGAAAATAACCTGTGTATGATATGAAAGCCCACCTTTTCAAAATATTGTTAGAATTTTTCCTATAATTGTAAACCATAGCAGTTTGGATTACAGATACTATATTCTCAGTGGGCAACGCCAGCAGTGCTAGGTGCTCAATAACAGCACTATAGCGGATGCGAGGGTTCAAAGTCCAGTTTTACGCCAAAACTAAAACAGGAAGTCACATATAATGATGTCATAACTGCGCAGTTTCATACTGAATTTTTAATGCGTATCTCATTAGTTTTTCCAAAAATCGGCTGAAGACAGACGCGTGCAAACATCTCTAAACATTTTCAACTACTAGACCATGTTCTTAGGTATGTATGATAATATTGACCAATACTCGCTTAGCACAATTTTCTGAAATTATCACCATTATCTATCGCTAACAGAAATAAATAATGAGTGAAGTTTGCGACCAAGTTCAAGAAAAGTAAATGGCGGTCAGGTTGAAGAATCAGTACAACAAGAGGCCGGGAACTTCTGGTGCTGGTGGACATTTTATGGAAATTAACTTGTTAGCCTTGTTCAAACTTCAAGGCGACCAGAAACTACAAGAATTCTACCTGGCTGGAAACTTGCAGGAAGCAGGTGATTTTGATGATGTTGTTTTTCGTTACATGGATGAGAATGGCAGGCATAAAATCATATTTCTGCAAGCTAAGTCGAAAGAGACTAAAACCCACGCAGTAAAAATTGATAAATTCAAAGCTGGTGGTGAATGGGAATTGCAAAAATATTTTAAGTCCTACATGGCAATAAAAGAACGATTTAGGAATGACAACAATGATGATCCTATTTTCAGAGATGAAATAGCAAATGTGGATTGTAATCTCATTATATACACAAATGCAGTCACAGACGACAGTTTGTTAGAGTATGCAGATGAATTAGGACGCAGTCCTTTAGATATTGTATTTGGGGAAAGTTGTGGCCATGCATTAAGACTTAAGGCAGATGTAGTGAAAGATATCTTCATAGAGATTCACAGTGAGAAAGAAATTGAGCAATTATTGAAAGTGGTGGCAAAAATATTTGATGGAAAATACAAAAACCTACACAGAGATGAAACTTTTCAGATGTACCATGCGTTCTTTGCCAATAAAATTTTCAACAAGCAAAACAATAATTGGAAATTGCGAGATGACTTCCTGGAAGGAACTCTGGAAAACAAATTCCATGCAATTTTTAGAGAAAAGATCATTGATTTGTATGCCAGCATCCAGTCAGTTATCAAGACATCAAAATATACAAAAGGACGTGACAAAGTAAAAATTAAATTGAAAAACATGATTTTCTAACTACCCGATTGGTTTGAAATGAAAGTCCCAGAGTTTAACAAGCAAACATGTGACAAATTCATAAAAATTGCAAATGATAACCTTTCTGACAATGTTTGCTCAATTTCTGAATTGAACAGAAACCTTTTAAGTGCAATTTACAAATATGTAGGAAACGTATTTGTATTTGATGAAAATGACGCAATGTTCAGATTGAATGAACAAACTCTTAATGGAGATCCTGGAAAGATCTTAGAGTATTTCAGATGCAGGTTATGCAACCCAGAATTAAGATTCCATTTCAACATAAAGAAATTCCCAAGGCTGTCACTGGGATTCACACCGCATTATTACGGCTCCATTCTTGAGTTCAACAGCATACTTACGATATTAACATGTCACCCAAATGATATTGGCATAGAAAAGACCATTAAAAGCACAATTTTTGGTAATGTCAATGAAAGGGAAAGGACAAGAAGGTTTATTGAAGTAAACAGAAAAATTACAGAATGGTGGAAGCAATCGGGCAGGTCCAATTACCTAAAAAAAGATGACGATTTCCTTAAAGAGATCATGAAAGGCATCGTCTTTAATCTAAAACCGAAATTGCCATCGTTTACTGGGAGAAGTGAAGAGCTTAAAAAATTGCATGATGCTTTGCAGAATGACAGTCAAGATAGCACAGTAGTCATATCACAAATGGTTTCAGTGAGTGGTTTAGGTGGAATTGGAAAAAGCGAACTAGCAAGACAGTATGCCCATGAATACCAAAAATACTATGACGAAAATGTCATTTGGATTGATGCAGACACAAATGACACAATAGCTAATTGCTTCCGCAGATTGTGCAAGGATTCATTAAACATTTCAACAGAAGATGCCAATAAGAATGAAAAAAATATGTTGTCCATTGTTGAGGAGGTGTACAGCTTTTTTAGAAACAAGAGAAGTTTATTTGTCTTTGACAATGCAAACCATTTCAGAAATGGTCACGATGCCAATGATGGTATACAGCAATATTTACCTTCAAGAAATACCAAAACTACAAGGCCACATTTCTTGATTACCTCCAGAAATCAATGCTGGCCAAGTTACTTCATGTTAGAATTAGGTGTATTTACAAATGCAGAGTCTGAGCAGTTAGTGAAACGTCAAGCAGGAATTGCAGATAGTGAGCAGGATAGATTCGTGTCAGAGTTAATAAATACGCTTCACAATTTTCCATTGGCATTGCAACAAGCTGTTGCATATATCAGACACAAAGACCAAGTGTGCAGGAAAGTTATAGGCAGATCATTTACAGTGAAAGACTATTTGCTACAGTTCACAGATAAAACCAAACAACTGCTGGATTTTGAATTCCCAGAGGATAATCAAGATAACTATTCAAAAACGACATTCATTGCATGGAATATCACATTAGAACAAATTGAAAGATTTCATCTAGGACCTGAGGCGAGAAAGATTTTCAACATTATGGCATTTCTCAGTCCAACTGATATTCCAATCGCATTCTTTCAGGACGTTGTAGGTAATTCTGAAGAAAATCTACTTCAGGCAGTCAGCTTGTTGGAGAAATATTCCATGATCAAATTGCATATGGGAATTGCTGATATTCACAGGCTGGTGCAATGGGTGGCAAGGCTAGAATTTAACGATACTGGTAATAATGATGCATTAAAAGCAGCACTTGCCATTGTGCAAAGGCAAACGGACCACAACCTAATAATCCATGGTGTATCACCGTGGAATTATGCATGCAATGACGATGGCTTGGTAAGTGAATTCCCCAATATACCAGCAAAAATTATAAGAGCACTAAGGAAGACTGTGAGATATAAGGAGGCCAACAAATTTGGAGAGGAATCACTACAATCACTCCAACGTGTCCTGGGTAATGAACATACAGATGTACTTTCTGCACACTATGAACTAGGTAGAATATGGCTTAGAAACGGAAAATGTCGTTCCGCTTTGAAGGTATTTCAATATGTATTTGATATCCATAGAAGAAACCTTGGGACTGACAGCACACTCACACTACAGGCACAGCACTATATTGCTAAAGCTTTGTCCTGGCAGGGCAAAAGCAATGAAGCAATGGCCTCATTTAAAGAGTTGCTTCAAAAGAGAACTAATGTATTAGGCTCAGAACACCCTGACACTATAACCACTCAACAAAATATTGGATACTTACTAAC
>WWPM01024292.1:29940-51371 GCA_023279145.1 Glomeris maerens | reverse complement strand
AGTTTTAACGCAATTGGATTCATTAATAAGATCTTCATTGGAAAGCTGAAAACATGTTTAAAAAGTGCTTTAGAACTTCAGATCCGAATGAATAGATAAGGATATTCCCCTTGAGGAAATATCACAGTTGAATTCACTATAGGAAGTTTACAACAAAGAAATAGTGATTAATTTCATGGTTTTTGGAAATTGCTTTTTTTGTTAATATTTTTCAATTTCCTTAGGGATACTTGGTACATCTGAGAAGCATGTCCAACCAATTATCGAAATTCGCGGCAATGGAACTGTTGGGTACATCACAAGAAGAAGTACACCTACTTTGGTACTACGTCAAATTGTAGCTTATCTTCGGAAATTGAAGATTTTTACCATGACGCTTATCAGTGAAAAGAAACTCAGTAAGTTAACAAATACTTGATAGCCTTAATATGTAGACAAATAAAGATCACATTCTAATTCAGGCATAATTGCTCATCAATGGATACAGAAATTCAAAGAAACAATTTGCGCCGCAGAATTACAAATATTTGACAGGAATTTACCAGAACAAATTGAAGCGTATTTGAGGGAAATGGTAATAAATTATCATCCCTTGCAACGGTCAATTACTATTATTTTGCTTGACCCAGCAGCTGAAACTACACGTTTAGATGGAGAATATGTGAGTGAAAAGTTTTATTGCAACGTTGAATCTATTTCTTCTCTAAATTGGCGGGAAATTCAATAACTCCAAATAAATAGGGTACACGTAAAGTTTTAATAGTTGGAAATTGCATACCAATTGTTATAAAGGGACATTCCTCATACATTTGGACAAATACTGCTCTTGTTACATCACCTGTTAAGCAATGGGTTTGTTTCCATAACGCGGTGCTGTGTTGTTGCAGTTCACGACATGTAAAGTTTTTCGTTTTCACAGATGAATGGGCATGTGCCCTTCTATAATGTCAGTTTTTATAGTATACAAAGAAGTGGCACTACATATGTGGCAATTCCATATAGAAAAGCGCTCCAGTATGGTTCTGTTGCATTTGAAAAAAAGGCACATCATTATTATGGGTGCATGAAGGACAAAGAAATTTTAGCTGCTTTCAACGGGGTTAACAATGACATTTAAGAATTAAATTATTCAATTAGTAACATAGAAATTTGTCATAAAATAGAATATAACCGAAGTTACATCCTACAAAAATCAAACATTTTCTGGATTTGGAGGAGACTACATAGTGTCTTTGCAGGGTTATCTGAAATTTAGGTGACAAATGAACTACAGCGAAGGTAAATCATTGGACGCTATTCTTTGTTCCATTGATATTCTAATGAAATTATCATTGAGGAAAAATTTGTTTATTAAATACTAATGCCTTAATAATACCTAACATAGGGTCAATAAAATGATGTCTGATGCTCTGCCTTATAAGGCCCATACAGTAATGGCCACTTTTACATAGAACTCAATAAAGAATTTAATTTTTATTATTTTGATGTACCATTTGTTTAGAGTTCTTCATAAGCCCCTTTGCCATGAAGACTATTTTCCTCAAATGCAGAACGACAATCAAGAAAGCTGCGTTACAGTAATTATAAAATCTGCGCTGAATTCTAATATGTAACATGTTTGTCATTGGGTATGATACTGCGCAATGCAATATTTGTAAATGAATGATAATTTTGTACTCAAAATACGTAATAACATCAATTGGAGATGTTTCATTTCTTAAAAGTTTTCAACTAAAGTTGTTGATTAACCCATATATATTCATGATCACATTTAGATAGGCGGTAAAATAAATTCTTTCAAGCCGACTTTAATATACCTATTTTTTCGTTCGAAAGTCGCCTGATATTACTTTGGCTCTATTGCCCCCGCAATACGCTTTTGCGTTTTACCACCAATATCCTACAATGTTTGTGGATTACATTGCATTTTATGTTCGCAATGAAGATGAACAGATATCCTTCAAAGATTTGGTTTCGGGATTGAGTTTATATATTTGGATATCTTCTTTGTCCTGCATTGTCATTGTGAACTTCTGTTTTCTTCTAATATATTCGACCAGTCCACAAATTCAAATGAGTATCAAAGTCCGCAAGAAGACAATCTCCAAGTTCGTGGGAATTTTCACGTTGCATTGGCTTATATTTTTCCAAAGTAAGGTTTCTTGATCTGTACTCAGAAAACAGAATTAAGGTTCATCATGCGCAATCAACGCTATATCACACAATTTGTATTTGAAGTTATATCATGCATTTCAGCTGAGCTAAAGAAAAAGAATTGTGCACATTATTTGAAAAGGATTTGTGTGTCTCATGTCAATGATGAGTTTCATTGAAGCATGATGAGCCTTATAGGGGTATCAACTAAAGAATAAAACTATGCCCCGCCCCCTTACAGCCAATATTGAGGAATGCTCGATTGGGTATTCCTGGCAAGATATCTCGGTTTTCAAGCACTGCAACGCGGCCTGTTCAGTAGAACAGGCAAAAGTAAGCGATGAGCAACTCTTCGATTCCTATTGGTGGAAGCGATTTCATGACAAATAATGGGCGGGGCATAGTTTTATTCTTTAGTTGGTACCCCTATAGCTGACATGTTCTCAGAATGAAATATTTGAGTTTGTTTGTTATTTAGGTGAATGGCGGCAGGGTCCAACGGTTTCCTCGAAATGGACCCTCTGCATATTCAACATATTCTTTCTTATGATGACAAACATTTATATTCCAATATTTACCAAGAGATTATTTTCTTTAAAGAAGTTTACTCAGTGGAATCTGCGAGACTTCTTTGCTGGCAAATTTGGTTATGCATTTGAAAGCCCTTTTGCTTTATATATGACAGTTAAATATGTAGGTAAAATTTGTTTTAAGAATACACTAATAATACAGGGTCAGTCACGAAGTTGTTTCAATCCTTATACTTATAAGAGTGAGTGAAATGCATTAAATAACTTATCCTACATATGAACTTGGGGAAATCCATTTATGTATGTTTCCTTGAAATTCGTCCAAGTAGATAGTTGCTACTGAAGACGTGTTCTGGGGTTCTTGTGAGGATAGCTATGCAAACAGAGATTAAATTTAAATTCCCTGTGTTGCATTCTGTGACATCCAAAACCATAAAAGGAAGTCCGAAATGTAAGAACAGCATGCATAGTAAAACATTTAAAAATGCCGTTCTGTTGGTGAATTCCATATGAGACCAACATGGAGCATAATTAATGAACTGCTTTATTAGAAGCAAGAAGAAAGCACAACATTCTCTTCATGCAATGCAAACAATGTTTGATAGTAATTTACAGGATATATGGAATTAATCTCAAACAATGTTTGTTGCGCCAACCATTTACGGCATTGCACGCTTAAGCTTGCGTAATGGGGGTTTGTCACTGTCCATTATGTGAGCTTCATTTGATAAGACACATGCAGCTTGAAATTGCAGCAAATTTCTTGTGTATTTGGCTTCCTGGCATGGTTTTGTAGGGCCTGTGATGATATGCCGGAAAGTTTGTGAACGGAGGGAATCCGATTGCGACATATCTCAACTAAGTTCTTCCGATTCGAAGTCAAGGAAATGTGCAAGATCAAATGTAAGGTTTATAAGAATTGTTTAAAGTATTTCGCTCACTCCTGTAAAGTTAAAACGACTATAGCAACTTTGTGACTCACCCTGCATATGTTATGCACTGTATCATCTGAGAATAGCACATCAAAGTACCTTGGGAGTAATGTACTGTTTTTAACTTAGCCTATCATAATAAGGAAATTGCATTAAGAATTTTTTACGTCTCATTTACATGATTGTCGAGTTTCATATTAATATAATTTGTTGCGAACTAAAATTATTAATTAATAACTTGCTAAGTGAACGGAATGCGCACCTCTATAGGAATACAACAATGATGATGGCACGATGCCCGAAGTTACAGGCGAGAGCAATTTTGCCTTGGACCGAAGCACGCTATTTGGCGGTCTATTGGATGCCAAATGGAAAATGGTAGCTGAGATTGGTTCCATTGCATCAAAGTATACGAGTGTTTGTCATGATATTGGACTTGTGGAAGAATCTAAACTGAAATTTCATTCGTCTTTCAAATCAGAGTTGGATTTTGATTTTCTGGAAATATTTCACACAATGTGAGTTTCGTTCAATAAGACCAAATCAATTACGTGTAAAATGAATGGGATGTTGCAACATTCAAAAGCAATGCTTACATGCGACAATTATCTATCTATAACCTGATATATCGTCCTATATTTGCACTGCGCATATGACAACCGTTCACAGACATTTTATTTATCGACATGCACGCATTAGTTAAGCACAGCTTTCTTTTTACATTAATGATCAATTGTGCAATTTGTCATTATTTTGTAGTATCTATTCGAAATTTCTTTACAGAACCCTTAAAATGAGAGAAACTGGATCTCTTAGCAGGTTAAAGACCCTGCATTTTATGGAAGATTCCGTACCTGAAACTGCTTTAGCTGCGGTCTCTTATTCATTGGTGTGGCCCTTCATGGCAATTCTAGGATCTGGAATTGTAATTACTGCAATTGGATATCTCATAGAGAAATTAATTCATAAGCCTACAAATTGACACCCAAGCCATGTTACATTGTTCGATTAGCATTTTAAAACACTTGACTTACACATCCTATAACATGAATTAGGTACAAATCACATTATCGAGCAAAGCACCTTCAACACTTTTACACAGAATATGGCATTTGCTGCATATTTTTAAGTACACTGTTTTTTATTAAACATATTGGAACGCTACCGTTCAAATCTTTTCCTTCTTATACACCATCTTGCTAATTACACTGTATACGTATTGATGATGGATAAAAGTACAATTGTTCACAAAATCCGTTTATTAATTTACAAAGAAAATACACAGGCAAAAAAGCATTCCCGAATTAGTATGTAAAAGCAATTATTAATTTAACGAGGAAATACTGTATATGATTGCTGCGGTGCATGTGAGGCACAGTGTATGAATAATGTCAACTGCCTGCAATTATCGACAATTTGAAATTAATTGCCCTGACATGACAAAAGTTGCTAATACAGCTAATACTTACAAACTGTGTATTTTAATTGGACACAATTAATGTTCGATTATTTGATAGTTGTCTTACTAATCACACATAAACGCCTGCGCGGTATAGGTATGGTCGTGGTCATTATTCAATAATTGTTTCAACCCGATGGACATTTCTTCACCCACTTAATTATAACAATTGCATTTAATCAATGGGATGTTAGAACGGCTGAACTCACCATTCGGCATGTGATAGTAAAATGCCATTATATTGATAACGAAGAAGCGATGCGGAACAATAATTGTTGGCAATTATAATTTTAATTGGTTTTCTTGTCTGCAATTATATTACAAGAACAGGGGCACATTAAACTGTGTTCAGTAATTAATAATAAGAACTTTCTCCTTGCATTGCCGAATATTTCAGTCATTGTCATTTCCGATAACAGTCATTCGTCTCGTACGAATATGAGAATAAGACTATCCATGCAAGGGAAATCCTGAGATATATGCAAAGAATTATAATATACATTTACGGACATCATGAACTTGCGAATTGTAATTGCAATTGAATGCCTAATATTTCACATTTCCTTTGCTAAATCATATAGTGAGTCCTTAGACTACAGAATACTTCAAAGTAAGTACATTATATTATACAGGAAAACAGTGAAACCTGTCTACATTGACAACTCGCGGAACTGGTTAAAAGAGCCCAATGTGGGCAGGTGCTCATTGTTTCCAGATTCAAAACGTTACGCACAAAAATTCACATTTCAACTAAGGCTGTATAGGGACACTAAAAGGTGAACTGACAAGCTTTTCTAAGGTATCCTGAAATTTATACGTCAGAACAAAAAAAAAACTGCAACGCTTTGGAATATTTTCGTTCAATTATTGCTTAAGATGTTACTGTTTGTCTTCTTATTTCCCTATACTTTTAACATGGGGTCACAGATCGGTCACATGGGTGTCAAATAAATCTAAGTAGTGCAGACCAATTTGTTCCTTGAGCACTTTTCATAAAAGGCGGGAGTGACGTCATCCCCTCAGAATTCCTGAGCTTTACTGTACCCATTTTATTCTCAATTTGAACTTTCCCAAAGACACATTCGGGTCTCTACAACGACCTACTGAAAAAGGAGAGAGCCATGTTAATTTTGATAGGGCCAATTACCCATACAATGGATGTGAAGGTCCTTTGTTAAAGCCGAGTGTGGTAGTTAAACCGATCGGAGTACATATTTTTTGGTGTTTGTTCTTCAGTGTAATTTTCAGGGTGCCTTAGAAAAGCTTGTCAGTTTACCTTTAAATGCTTTACATTTCACAATAATTGAAGAAGTCCAGTTTCACAATGTACGAATTTGTATGTACTGTACAATATTATCGATTAAGCTCAGCGCACCACAACAGCTGTTTGTGTAATATGTATGTATGTATAGTATTAACATTTTATCAAATATGGTGGTCTATTTATCCAGGTGGGGCACCTCGTAGGTACCACAAATGGTCAATGTATTAAGGTCGCCAATGTATTGAGGTGCCCAATGTGACAGGTTTTTCTGTACATGATCTTAATCGCTCTGTTGCAGTTTTATTTCACTCAGTGATTGGCCTGTCTTCAACATATTGAGATTTTTCCCAATATTCTACAATCTCTTATCTTGCTTTGGAATTATTGATCTTGTGATTTTTACAGATTTGTTTTTTTGGTGGGAATTCTTTCATTAAATTTCCTTAGAGTACTTCTATCCATCTGATAAATACATTCAACCACTGATTGAAATTCGTGGTAATGGTACTGTTGGGTACGTCACAAGAAGAAGTTCGCCTACTTTGGTACTACGCCAGATTGTAGCCTATCTTCAGAAATTAAAAATTGGCAAAGTGACTCTTATAACAGAAAGGAAACTCTGTAAGTTACCAAATAATTAATGGCAGTAATATGTATACTAATAAAACTTACATTCTGATTAAGATATAATTGCTCATCAATGGATGCACAAATTCGAAGGAAATTATCCTTACACGAAATTACAACTATTTGACCGGAATTTTCCAGAACAAATTGAAACACATTTCGAGAAAGAAGCATACGAATATCATTCCTATAATCGTTCGATTACTATTATTTTGCTTGATCCAGCAGCTCAAACCACACATTTAAATGGCGATTACGTGAGTGAAAAGTGTTAGTTGCAACGGTAAATCCATTCCTTCTCTGAATTGACAGGACATTGAATAATTACAAATAAATAGGGTCCAGGTAAAGTTTTAATAGTTGGAAATTGCATACCATTTGTTATGAAAGGACATTCTCCAGACATTAGGACAAATACTGCTCTTGTTACATCGCCTGTTAAACACTGGGTTTGTTTGCTTAGCTCTTTTGCTGTGTTGTATTGTAATTCACAGAAAGTTATTTCTCGTTTTCACAGATAAATGGGCATGTGCCCTTCTATCACGTCAGTTTTTATAATATACATAGGAGTGGCACTAAATATGTGGCAATTCCATATGGAAAAGTGCTCAAATATGGTTCTTGGGCTTTTGAAGTAAAGGCATATCAATGTTATGGGTACATGAAGGACAAAGAAATTTTTGCAGCTTTCAATTTGGTAAAGAATGGAATTTAAGATTTATATTATGCAATTTATGTTATATAAATTGTCCATGAAATAGAATCAAACCGAGATTACTTCATTCAAAAATCAAGCAATTGCTGGATTTGGAGGAGACTACATGACGTCTTTACAGGGCTATCTGAAATTTAGGTGAAAAAATAAATATGGACAATGAACTACAGTTAAGGTTGATCGTGGGTAGCAATTCTTTGTTCCAACGACACTGCAGCATAATTGGCATTGAGTACAAAGGAGGGGTATCAGCCCCAACCCCTATTATTTTCATATTTGGTATGTGTACTGGACTATATTGGGCATCCAGTGTTAAAATCCGCATTTCGATATCTATTCTGGTTCCGATTCTACAGCTGAATTTGGGTGGGGGTACTTGCAAATTCAAATAGCGTCGTAAGTTTTTAAGATATTAATAAAATCTTCTCACCAGCGAATAGAGGGAGGTCTAATCTATCTACTTCCTTGCTTTCAGTTCACAGTATTGCATAGTCATTATGTAATAAGCATTTTAGTAAGCCGTCCATGCAGTCATGGTCACTTTATCATAATACATTGAGGCAATTCATTGTTATTAAGTTTTTTTATTCCTTTTCTATAGAGTTCGTTACAAGTGTCGTTACCCTGACGGTCCTAAGTTTAAAATATTCAAAGACTCTAACCAAGAAAACTGTGTTATGGTAATTACAAAAGAAGCACTCATCTATATAATGCAGCACATAGGATATTACAAACCTCTGATGCATTTGCGCGAACTTATTTTTCATTTAATAGGCAAATGATATTACATTGGCTCCATTTCCACCTTTTATTATTGGAGAGATATATCATAAATATCCCACCGTTTTTGTGGATTACATTGCATTTTATGTTCGCTATGAGGATGAACAGATATCATTCAAAGATTTGTTTTCGGGAATAAGTTTCTCTATTTGGATGTTATCGCTATCCTGCATTGCTGTTGTAAACTTCTGTTTTCTTCTAATATATTCTACAAGTCCGGGAATTCAGATGAATGTCAAAGTCCGCAATAAGACAATCTCCAAATTCTTCGGAATTATCACTATGCATTGGCTTGTATTTTTTCAAAGTATGTCACTTGATCTGCACTTACAGAACAGAGTTACGGTTATTCATGCGCAATGAACAGCATATTGCGCAATATGTATTCAAAATTTGATAATTGTTATAAGCTGAGCCAAAGAAAAAGAACTGTGCACATACGATGAAAATGATTTGTATGTTAATTTCACATCATTGATAAGTTGCATTCGCGCATGACGAGCCTTATCTGAAATGTCATTGCCCTGAAACATGTTTGTTTGTCACTTAGGTGAATGGCAGCAGTGTCCAACGGTATCTTCAAAATGGACCCTCTGCATATTCAATATTTTCTTGTTTATTATATCCAACATTTATATTCCATTATTTACCAAGAGAATATTTTCTTTGAAAAAGTTGACACCATGGGATATTGATGACTTCTATATTGGCAATTTTGGTTATTCATTTGAAAGCCCATTTGTTGCACAGCTGATATATAATTATGTATGTTAGTTCATTTTAAAAATATATAATCAGTCGTATATCTGTTCTGCACTGTCTCGCCAGGGAATCACATGTCAAATGAGTTTGGAAGTAATATCCAGTGATTTTAACTTGATGTGTATGTATGTTTGAGGAAGGAATCAGCTATCTAATTGCGCCAGTGTAATATAATGTGAATCACAAAGTCATTTCAGCCGTAATACCGCGTTTTTCATTTAAACTGAGACGACCAGGAATCTCAAGAAATACGCATCGTAGCAATAAATGTCTGAGATAAGAAATTAATCATTTAAGATTTATATAATTAGCTTTAAACTAAAGTATTACTTAAAATCTTGTCAAGTGAACGGAATACGCACCATTGTAAGCATGCAGCTAATTTGACACGGTAGTGTAATGTCGGTATTTCATAATCAGTGCTACAGTTATGAAGATTGCATTGCATTGCAAGACCCGTCCATGGTCGCTGGGAAGAATTATGTTTTGGACGGAACCACGTTATTTGACAATCTACTGGATGTTAAATGGCCAACAGTAGTTGAGATTGCTAGCGTTGCATCAAAGCATCGCAGTATATTTCGTGATATTGGACCTGTGGAAGAATCTATAATGAGATATCATTTTTCGTTCAAATCAGAGCAGGATTTCGACTTTCTGGAAATATTTCACGCAGTGTGAGTTACGTTCTGTCATAATGAGCTAAACGTTGCAATATTGAGCTGTTGTGTGCATGCAATCGAAAGCTTCGTAAAATGAGAAGAATTCACAGTTGATTTCTTGATATGCTTAATTTTCATTTTCGTTCTCATTTACATTCGTAAGCATTTGTGCAATTTATGATTCTTTCATAGTAACTCTTTGAAATTTCCTTACAGAACCCTTAAAATGAGAGAAACTGGATCTCTCAGCAGGTTAAAGAAGTTACATTTTGCAGTCGCTGCTGTCCCTGCATCTGTTCCAGCCCCAGTCTCTTTTTCATTAGTTTGGCCATTGTTGGCTATTCTAGGATTTGGAATTGTAGCTACATTAATTGCATGTCTTATGGAGAAGTTAACACATAAGCCCGCAAATTGACATCAAAGTCATGTTACAATTTCTGATTGGTGTTTTAAAGTTACTACTTAATTCATCCGGTAATCTGAATTGCCAATCACATTATCTTGCAAAGCACCTTCAAGAGATTTACACAGAACATCACATTTTTCGTATATCTTAAATGAAACTGTGTTTTTTGGTAAACACAGCATTGGAACGCTGTGGAGTGCCCAAAGACGAGCTCCTTTAATGGTTTTCAGAAACAATCTTGTTAACTACACTGCATATGTACATTGATGATGTTGATTAAAAACTATACTATCGTTCAGAAATCACTTTATTTGTTTCAATACGATTTTTGTAGGCAAGGAAACTATAGGACAGTGATTCTCATGTCTCCTCGTGAGTTTGCAATGAACATTATCGTCATGGTTTGTGAAATTATACTTATTTTGATATTAGGGTGACCTCGTTTAACTTCTAGCACCAGTAAATGAGTTACAAGGACTTAATAATTACTTGGGTAAATTCGTAAATAAATAGAAAGTTGTGCTCATTTAGATAAATCGCAAATCATTGTACCGTCTACACGTATTTACGGAAAAAGGAAGGATTGCGGCAAGCGACAAATTGTTGGGGCATTGGGAAAGTAATATAGCATTCAAATGTTCAAAGGAAAGGCAGGAATAGCAATGAATAAATTTTCAAGGTTCGAATTGCCTTCTGTTAGATAAATCATTCAGTAATATAAGACTTAAACTTGGGAGAAAACTATAGTTACGACATGATTAGGTGGCAAAGCTGGCAAGGAAAAGCTGCATAGAAAATGAATGTATGGTTAACATGCAATGGTGAATATCCTGCATGTCCGCTATTTTTTTTTTAATAATCACCGCTTAAATTGAAGAATTTATGATATTTTGTTCACCAATTTTCTTATCTCCTCGTACAAATTTGCCGCCAATTTAATGCAGCAGTGAAAAGCTGTTGCCATGGACATTTTGCAGCCTCCATTTGGGCGCCACGGGCATTATATTGTTTAATGACACGTGGTACTCAACATAATTATATTGTTTGTGGACTGAATTTAAATTTTGGGAAGTAATATAATCGAACCGAACCTGAAATAACCAAACCTATTCCAATAACTTATTCAACAATTTCCGCAATTTTTTTCTTTAATTTCCATAATTCATTCAGCAATTTCCAAACCACTTCAAAAAGCAGCCAATCTCCATAATTTACTCATTAATTTCCATAAAGTTTTTCCTCTTATCTCCCACAATTTGTTATCAATGTCCAGAATTTATTTCTTGAATTCAAAAATTTTTCATCAATTTCCATTATTTCTTCACGTCAAATATGCCCCGACATCCAAAAATCTGGAGTCAATGTATCGCAGCGTCAATTATCCGGGCGTCATTAATCTGAGGGCAATCCGTCCGGCGTCATTTTGGCAAAGTCAATTTGTCCCGCTCGCCGCGCGCCACCTGGTAGCCTGGAGTGCCAACTACTTCCGAAGGGGCGGATATCTGGCGAAGTGGAGCGCTTTTCGAAACGGCGGTTTATTATAATTTATTGATTACTAGTTACTAGATTAGTACAATAACTATGTCCGAAAAGGACTACGCGCCGCTGAGTGCGGCTTGTGTTCGGGCTTTGAACGATAAATTGTACGATAAACGCAAAACGGCCGCGTTGGAAATTGAGAAGTGAGTAGCGGTCGGAGCGGTCAGGCATCGATTGCGGGGAGCGGTTGCGGTTATTTCACCATTCGACGCGAAATGATAAACTTTTCCAATTGCGACTATTTAAATCTCGTTAAACCAAACTATAATGTAGTATTGTATGTTTTCTAGGTTTTTCCTAACGAATACTTGCGAATTTGAGCGGGTTTTAGCGAGAAGTTAGTCAGTTTTTGGGCTAAATTTTGGAAAAAACATGGCAGGAAATGCAGGAAATGATTTATTGCAGGCGAACCGGAAGTCATGGGCACTTCCGGTTGGTGCCAATATGTTCCTAAACTTCATTGGTAATCTATCAAAATATAATAGTTGCAATTGTATGAATTAAAAATTAATTGTATGCAATTTTTGAAGTAAATATTGGCAAAAATACGTAAATTGTTGAAATGTTTTGTTAAAAATGAGTAAATAAGTAATTGAAATGTGTGAAAATTGCAAAACAAATGTTGCTTTTCAATTGTAAATGTAAGATACTGGTGTGTTTGATCAATTTAATTGACAATGGGAATTTTGCAAAGTTTTTATGGAATTTTGAATTCACGGCTTTGTGCTTTGATTTGCAATTTCAGGATGGTCAAGGACTTTGTGTCTGTCAACAACAGTGTGCAAATCCGAAAGTTGCTCAAAGTTCTGGGCCAGGACTTCGCGGGATCGCAGAACCCGCACAGCCGCAAAGGCGGTTTGATAGGATTGGCCGCAACCGCGATCGCGCTGGGAAAAGTAGATTGCATTGAGTGTCATAGAAAAAACTGGAATAAATGCGAGAAATTTGTCCAAACAATCGGAAATAAAATGAAATTTATCCCAAAATTGCCGAATAATAATAAAAGGATATTTGCGCCAAAAATGACAATAAAATGGAGAAATTTTCGAAACAATTTCAACTAATATGAAGAAATTTCTCCAGACAATATCAAATGAAATGAAAAAAATTGTCCCGCAATATTAAACAAAATAAACAAATTTACTAAAAAAAATTCCAATAAAATGAGAAAGTTTGACCACAAATTGCCGAATAAAATAAAGAAATTTGCACACAAAATGTCAAATGAAATAAAGAAATTTGCCCAAAAATGGCAAATAAAATAAAGAAGAGTGAGCGCACATCTAATTACAAACAAGACCCAGTTGATTGAGAAACTAATAAGTGTTTGGCATAATGACCCTGCAGTAGCATTGCTTGCTAAAAGTTGCATAGATCGAGCATGCCCAGGCGTATAAAAGCTCTCGTAGCAGCGAAGGGAGGTCGTACAAAGTACTAAACCAGCTGTAAATCAGATTAAAACGTAGAAAAGTTATTAGCAGGACCTTATTATACTGAATGTGGTAAATAGTTGCCATAAACTATACAAATTATTGCACAGAATGTTGACAATTTACAAAGAATCCGAAAAATCACAGCGTAACTAATAATTAGGACAGGCACTGTAGAAGATTTAATAAATCTAAAAATGTTGAAATCGGCAAATTCAAGGAAACTACGAACTACATCAGCGAGTTGGTGCTGCCGATCATCGAGTGCTTCACGGACGTGGACAGCCGCGTGCGGTACTACGCGTGCGAGGCCCTATACAACGTGGTCAAAGTGGCCCGCGGCTCCATCCTGCCCATCTTCAACAACATCTTCGACACGCTCAGTAAACTGGCCGCCGACCCCGACCAGAATGTCAAAAACGGCTGCGAGCTTCTCGACCGACTCATGAAAGTACTGCGTACATAAACTGCATTTGCCCTTCACGTTTCAAACAAATCTTGTAAAAAAACTCGAATCATTTCCAGGATATAGTTACGGAAAGCGCATCGTTCGACCTGGTCGCGTTCATGCCGCTCTTGAGGGAAAGAATATACACGAGGAACGCGTTCGGAAGACAATTCATAATTTCATGGGTTTGTTGAACAGAAATAGATTATTATGTACACTGTGTTTATTGATCGATTGAGCTGAAATCTTGCACTAAGATGTCAAATATACTCAGGTATCTTGTTGCCAAATTTGGTGAATTTCTATAAAGTTTTTGCAAAGTTATTAACAAACCAAAATGTAGGCGTTTATTTTGGGACACTATATATACCTAAATTGGCGCGCGTACGTAGATCTCGGTGTTGGATGCCGTGCCCGACATCGACATGCTCGTGTTTCTTCCCGAACTCCTCGACGGCATCTTCAACATCCTCGGAGACCCAACATTGGAAATTAAAAAGATGTTAGTTGATCTTTCATTTGCGTCAATCGAATCGCAATTTGATACGCGTGTCTTTGGGAATTCAGGAGCGAGACCGTTCTCGCCGAGTTCCTCAAAAACATCATCCAGAACCCGAGCAAAGTGAACTTCTCGGCGATGGTCAACATATTGATCACGCATTCCCAGTCAACGGGTAATGCATTGACTTTGAATCCGGTGATTTTTGTATTGAAACTAATCGGCATTTAAAGATGAACTTCTTCAGTTGTCCGCGCTGATGTGGCTGAAGGAGTTCATCGCGCTGGCCGGCCGCTCGATGATCCCGTTCGCTTCGGGCATCCTGACCGCCGTCTTGCCCAGCATGGCGTACGATGACGAGACGCGGAGGAACATTCGAGAAACCGCCAAGACTCTGAACTACAGCCTCATGCAGCTGATCACGTTGGAAGACGACCGAGACGTGGACGCGGACAGGGTCACTGAGAACAACTTGGAATTGTCTCCGGTTGTAGACGTGCTGTCGCGTCATCTGCTGCACACGTCCATGCAGACCAAAGTGGCCGTGTTGCGGTGGATTTACCACCTGCATATCAAGATCCCCAATAAGGTTTTTGACCACGTAGTCGTGAATGATGTCAATCAATTGCTTAACGATAAAGAAAGACATTTTTGGCACAGATCTTCCGACACGTCGAGGAAATATTCCCGATTCTCCTGAAAACCCTCTCGGATCCTTCCGACGAGGTGGTTCTGTTGGACTTGGAAGTTCTGGCGGAGATCTCGTCGTCGCCGGCCGGCTTCAAACACAGGTGCAAGATGGACATGATCGTGTCGGACGCGGTCAAGGCCCTCATCTACCACAGCTCGACCATGAACAGCTATTTCACGAAGTTCATGGTGAGCTTGCTGAATATTTTCAGCACGGACCGGCAACTTCTCGAGGACCGCGGCTCGTTTATCGTTAGGTAAACAGCGGGTATATGCGCGGCAGCGATGGCGGTTGTTATTAGTTTTTAAGTGGGAAATAATGATTTGGAACTGTTGAAATAAGACAGCTCTGCTTGCTTCTGAACGCCGAGGACATCTACCGAACGCTTTCCGAGATCCTGCTGCACGAGGAGGACCTTCGCTTCGCGCGCCATATGGTCCAAACCCTGAACACCATTCTCCTCACGTCAACGGAGCTTTTCGAACTCCGGAACCAGTTGAAGGATTTGGTATCGGAGGTTAAGTTGCAATATTTGGTCTTGTTTTCTCGATTTGTTCAATAGTTTGGCAACGATTTGGTTTCGGCTATTTACTTCAATTGGGTTTTTGTTTGTGTAATTTGCTTGTTTTATTTTCGTTTCCAGTTAATTGTTGTTTTAATTTGTTATTTGTTGTAATTCGTTTTAATTTCGCATTTATTTTAATTTGTCATTTATTTTAGTTTGGATACATTCATTTCATTTCGTTTCGTTCCCTTCCTTTTTTATGAATTACGTTTCGTTTTTCCCCGCAGGAAAGTTGCAGTCTATTCGGCGGTCTGTACCGCACGTGGTGCCATAACCCGGTAGCCGTCGTGTCTTTGTGTCTGTTGACGCAGAACTACAGACACGCCTGCGATCTCTTGCAGAACTTGTATCCTTTCGATATCTCATTCCGGAGTCGCGAATCATTTACGAACCTTAACGGGGGGAAATCAGTGCTGAACTGGAAGTAACGGTCGATTTCCTAACGGAGATCGACAAACTAGTCCAGCTCATCGAATCGCCCATCTTTTCATGTAAGTGTATATGTTACCGCTAAAGTGCAGTAATCGGTTAATCTACAGATTAACGGCGTTCGCATCCGTTAAAGTGCGAAATGTCGCAATCCGGCAGAGTTTATAACTGCAGTTATATAGAAAATATAAATGTTAAGGGTTAGGAAACCTAATCTAACCCATATCTTAACTGCAGTCATAAACTCTGCCGGATTGCGAAATTTTGCACTTTGACGGATGCGAAAGCCGTTAATCTGTAGATTAACCGATTACTGCACTTTAGCGGTAACATATGTTTAAGTCCGGTCAATTTTGACTTTCAAAATGGCGGATCTTGACTCGTCCGTAGGCTCAAATGCAGCTGAGGTCACACTGACAAAGTATCGAATAAAAACCCCACACAAGCGGGGTAAAATAATACAGTTAAACCTGTGTAATGTGAGCACGTGCGGGACAAGAAAAAATTTCTCAAATTAGACAGGTGCTCAGTCTATCCAGGTTCCACTTAAAACATGTGGTTCAATCACAAACAGTATTCACTATACATCTGGCATAATAACGGCGTAATATGTACTGTACTACACCAAGGAAAAATAATCTCCGATCGATTTTTGTTTCTTTGCGGACTTGATGATTTTGCCTTCAAGCTTGCACTGGACAGTTAAAAACAGTGGGTCATTCCATTGTCTATTAAGATCCAGAACCTATTTCTTTTCTTCCAAAGTTAGCCTAATGTATTTTTGCTTAGACATTTACGCATTCCTATTCAGCACATTTCCTCTGGGTTTTTTTTTAAGATTTGCGGCTTCAGCTTCTCGATCCGCATCGCAATCTGTACCTAATCAAAAGCCTCTACGGACTACTTATGCTTTTGCCGCAAAGCGAAGCGTTCCACGTGCTCAGACGGAGGCTGGCTTGCGTTCCCAACATGGCCGTCATGCCCCAAACGGAAAGGTAACAGAAGCAAAGTTTCAGAAAAGTTTACACGTGTGTAACTGGTGTACATTATTTGTAGAGGGGAAATTTGCAACAGCGAAAATGTGAGACCGTTTTTGAAGGTGATCGACTTCGACGAGTTGTCGGAGCATTTCCAACGCGTGCAGGAGAAACACAGGAGCGCGAACCGCATCCGAAGGATTAGTCAGCCGTTCGATAAACATTCGGTTTTATCGTCTATGTAATGCAAAAATGAATGGGTGGAAAATAATACTTAAAGAATTGAACAAATTAAAATATTTGAATAACAATTGGAAACTTGAAAACTCGTGTAGAGGCGCATATTGTTGGAAAACAGGTAAAATTATGTTTCCAAAAATGAATTGAAATGGGCTGAAAATAATCTTGCTTTCTATATTGCAGAAATGGAGGAAGGAAAGGCTGGAAAAATAATTTTCTGATTTATTTTATTTGTTTGAAAATGTCGACTGGTTTGGGACACATTTCTATAGATATTTTCACTATTTAAGATGTAAACTGTAGTTTCTGCCAAAATTAATTGAATTGAAACCTGCAAATAACAGTTCTAAATTGGAAAGATTACAAAGACTATGCCTGTGAAGTACAGATCGAGGCCGCCGTGGCATAGTGTCCTAACTGATTAACAAATCCAATAGGAGTAAGCACAGTATTCCATGGCACCCTCGAAATGCAGCACATTGTAATGGATGACGTAATGCGCGCCGATTGGCCGCGCGTTCGAATGGGCGGTAATTGCAGTTCAACGGTAAATAGTTAACGCGGCCGTGGCGGCACTACGAAGATGAGGTGTCCCTGACGATTTAATACGATAGAAACGAAGCGCGTAAACGACATCTGTAGCGTATCTCCAGTTCTTGTTCAGGATATCGGAAACGGCCGGATTTGCAGTTCAGGAAGTGCGAAAGTTAAGAATGCTAATCGCGGAGCTGATTGACAAAAATGATATGTCTTAAGGTGCCCCTCCACAATCAAGCGGATTGGTCAAATGCTTGACCCTCCGATTGATGGGAGCTTCAAGCGTGTTTCAATCAACCCTTCAATCTTTTGATCAAAACTCTCTTGTCAATCGATGCAGAGAAGTGGAACAGTGTGTTTTGCGATCGTGCTTTCACCTTTGCGCGTTATGACAATGGTGTCGAATTCAGATTTGGGCTTCCTAATCGCAACATTGGTTGCTGTGAAGCGGAAAAAGAAGGAAAAGAAGAAAAGACGGTGGTCTAAAGAGTGGTACAAACTGAGAAACCGCTTCACTCATGAACATCTCCTAAACTTCCTGTGTGATTCGGAACCAGAGGACTACAGGAACTTTTTGAGAATGGACCAAGAAGGTTTCGATTATCTACTGGATTCAGTCCGCCCTGACATTGAGAAGAAAGATACAAAGATGCGTGAAGCGATTCCTGCAAGTCAGAGATTGTCTACCACATTGAGGTACCTATCATCTGGCATGGATTTAGAAGACCTGAAATTCACATGCGCCACAGCTCCACAGACTCTGCAACTCATCATAATGGAAACATGCTCTGCAATCACCAAGGCATTGAAGGAAAACATTCAGGCAAGTAATTATAGCCCAAGTCAATCTCTTTATATTTTAATTAGGAAGAAATGAAAGAATTACAAATTACAAATAATACAGATATTTCACAAGTTATGTACATTAGTACTGAACTGAAAATATCTAGGCAGGCCCTAGGGCACAATTTCACATTTAAGTAAATGAGGAGAAAAACGTAGGTGCATTATCTTCACGAGACGTTTCATGGTGTTGCTCTTGGTATGATGGGCTTGGTACTGAAGTGCACTGTGACGACACTGACTGGGGGTACCTTTGCCAACTATGTATTGAAGAACTTGACGACGAAGTTGGCGAGGGTGACCAACGAGGGAACATTCCACAACGCACTCCTTCCATTGTCAAGGTGCCCATTTCTGCTTCAAAAAGCGTGTCACTTATGATTTTCTCTGCGAAGCGTCGTTGGCCTGGAGCTAATTTTTTCAATTTCATAGCCCACCCCTTAGCGAGAACATCTTCTTCAGTCTCAGGTCGCTTGAAATATTCAGTCGCTAGTCCCACTAATTGATCAGTGCTGTCTGGCCCACCTTTCCTTTTTTTACCCGTTTTAGCAGGGATGGCTCTTCTGGGAGTTGGGGTAATAACTACGTCAGAAGGGGACCCTACACTTTCCAAGTTGAGTTGTGATTGTGGGTCTTCATCAGGAATCGGTTGCTGTAACAAAAAATGAAATACAGTGAACTAAAGTTTACGAGCTTTAAGCACAACAGCAATGTAATAAGTAAATTCCTATTTATACAATGTTAAAAAATGCTAGTTTCGTTTGTTGTTTCTCATCTAGGTCCCAAAAACGACTGATGGATGGAAACGGGTTGCACAAGAATTTGAAGAACAATGGAATTGCCCCAACTGCGTGGGGAGCGCTGACGGCAAACACGTATCAATCCAAAAACCTCACCATTCTGGATCCTACTATTATAATTACAAAGGTTTTTTCAGCATTGTGCTTATGGCTATTGTTGATGCAAATTATAAATTTCTGATGGTCGATGTGGGAGCAAATGGTCGAGTGTCAGATGGTGGAGTGTCAGATGGTGGAGTGTTTAAGAACACATTATTTTGGCACAAGTTGTCTGAGAGCCAACTTAACTTGCCTGATCCTCGAGAGTTACCAGACACTCCTAATAAAACATTTCCGTACATCTTCATTTGAGATGAAGCTTTCCAACTTCTCCCTCAATTCATGAAGCCCTACAACGGAGCTACTTTGACGAACGAGAAAAGGATTTTCAACTATAGACTCTCCCGATCCAGAAGAGTCGTAGAAAATGCATTTGGTATATTAACGAAGAGATTCAAAATACTTCAACATACCATTAAATTTGAACCAATGGAAGCTAGAAAAATCGTAATGGCATGTTGCCATTTGCACAACTACTTGTGCTCAAAAAACAGAGCCCAGTATTTGCAACCTCAGGATATTGACAGATACGATATCGTGACCGGTGCTATGGAACCTGGGTCATGGAGACAAGACATTCAAGATATGGTACAACTTCAAAGAACCAAAGGCAATTCTACAGTAGAGGCAAAAAGAATAAGGGATGACTTCTGTGAATATTTCAATACGTCTGGGTCAGTTCCATGGCAATACAAGTGCCTTGTGTAATGTAGAAGAATAAGTAATAACATTACTCGCAATATAAAATAATTATGAATACTGTAAAAATAAAATAAAATTCTTACCTCAGAAGTATCGGTCTGTGCGATTTCCAATTGGTCTTTTATGAAGTACATGTCATTGTAATACCAAAGCGAAGGTTCAGGGATGTCATCTGTAGATGTCCCTGACACTTTTTTACCCTCGATGGCCTTCAACTCCCGGTTGAAGTTAGTTCGGAGAACATTAATTTTTTGTTTTAATTGTTTCACGCTGAAATCCGGTTTAAACTTTCTCAATGCGTCCACGATTTTTTCAAGCGCCGCACTTCTTTTATTTCTGTTGAAATAATCTTTACTTTTAACTTTCCACAACTCCGGACAATCGCGATATAAATCAATTAATAAACTAATAAACTCCCGCTCCGAGATTTCGTGAGACGCGGTTTGGGAAGTTGACGCCATGGTTTCCACCGAGTGACTGATGCAATACTTGTTAAAAATTGCCCTAGACTATCAAGCCGCTTGATCATCCGCTTGAGTCATTCAGAGTTTCTATCATGCACCGTCAACGCTTGCTTCAAGCGTCAAACGGGCTTCTACACCATCAATCACGCTTGATACAATCAATTTCCTCAAGCATTTGATCAATCCGCTTGATTGTGTAGCGTGATTGATGACGCCGGAAGTATTGACCCCAGAATAATGACGCTTGGAAAAATGCCGCTGTGAAGCATTGCCGATGCGACTAATGAACGCCAGATATTTGTTCGTTGGGACATTTTGACGCCATATCGCCAAATCTTGTAATTTTCAGCGCGCACGAGTTTCATAACAAAACTACTGATAATCTCATAGGTTAGGTTTTCATCCCAACGATATTCCCTTGGCATGTCACTGGTACTGTCGCATGCCTTAGCACCTCAATCGAACTGGCTCCCATTATCGCATAACTTGGAAACCAATACAAATGTCGCTAATTTTACATGTAATATCGAACAAGCGGTCTTTTGTCCGTGGCGTCAAAACGGAGGCGTCGAAATGTCCTCAGTGTCAACTGTTCACGTCGTCAATGTTTCTCGGCGTCAAAACGTCCTCGGCGTCATTTCAACCAAAAGTCAAACTGTAATGTACCCCTCTTTGTGATCGTTTATTACATAATATGTAAACTTTTTAAGAGTTTAATAATATTATGATACTTCTAAACCATTTGGCCCAATTTATACGCTAAGTTTCACGAGTAATTTCACGAAATGCTACAGAAATTCATCCATAATTTGAATCGCAAGTCCAAAATCTTAACATTATTTGTGGGCATTTCTTTACTCGAGAGATCTGCTAT